>BQNB010036954.1:0-37224 GCA_026074375.1 Tanacetum coccineum | reverse complement strand
TTGGATATACAATCGCGTCCGCTATCCCAACACCTTTGACATTCTTCAGTAACTAAAATTAACCATGTCATACAAGCGAAAGAGTGCCAAGTTAGGAAAACACACCCTGTAAAAGTACACTTGAAGCAAAAAAAAAATATTACTCAATAATTACCGTTGCATCCAGATGGTAAATATGGGTTTCCTTCTATTGCCCATTTAGGCTTTGTTTGTTTTTTCCAAATAACATCTTCTAACATCTTTTCACCACTAAAATCACTTCTAACCTCTTCAAAAATATTTCACTTCTCACCTCTTTTTCTCTCTTCTTTTCACTTCTTTCTACAATAATTAAATAATTCATACTTTTTCTGGGTTTATACGTTTTCAATCGTCTTTATTATTTTCTGTACATTTTTTACGTTTTCATCCATTTTAATCCGTTTTCTACGATTTCTACATTTTTCTCCGTTTTTCTACGATATATAATTTTTTTTACATTTTCATTAGTTATTTTACGTTTTTGTCAGTTTTTTACGTTTTCGTCTGTTTTTTTACGTTTTCGTCAGTTATTTTACGTTTTCGTCAGTATTTTTACTTTTTTTTACGTTTTAGTTTGTTTTTTACGTTTCCGTCCGTTGTTTACCTTTTCGTCAGTATTTTTACGTTTTCGTCAGTTTTTTTACGTTTTCGTCAGTTTTTTACGTTTTCGTCTGTTTTTTTACGTTTCGTCAATTATTTTACGTTTTCGTCAGCTTTTTTACGTTTTTGTTCGTTTTCGACCGTTTTTTACGTTGTCGTTAGTTTTTTACGTTATCGTCAGTTTTTTACGTTATCGTCTGTTTTTTTATGTTTTCGTCAGTTTTTTTATGTTTTTTACGTTTTTGTCTGTTTTTTTACGTTTCGTCCGTTTTTTTAGGCTTCGTCTGTTTTTTACATTCTCGTCTGCTTTTTTACTTTTTCGTCTGTATTTTTACGTCTTTGTCATTTATTTTTTGTTTTTGTCTGGTTTTTTACGTTTTTGTCAGTTATTTTACTTTTTCGTCTGTTTTTTTAACGTTTTTGCTCTTTTTTTACGTATTCGTCCGTTTTTTTATGTTTTCGTACGTTTTTTCTACGTTTTCGCCCTTCTTTTTACGTTTGCATCCGTCTTTTTACGTTTGCGTCTGTCTTTTTACGTTTTCCTCCATTTTTTTCCGTTTTCGCACGTTTTTTACGTTTTCCTCCGTTTTTTCAAGTTTTCGTCCGTAAAAGTACGACAACGTAAAAAACAGGCGAAAACGTAAAAAAGGACGAAAACGTAAAATAACTGATGAAAACGTAAAAAAATGACTAAAACGTAAAAAACCGACAAAATGTATCAAACTAACGAAAACGTAAAAAAACTGACGGAAACGTAAAAAAAACTGACGAAAACGTAAAATAACTGACAAAAACGTAAAAAAATAGACGACAACGTAAAAAAACTGACCAAAACGTAAAAAACTGACTGAAACGTAAAAAACTGACGCAAACGTAAAAAACTGACGAAAACGTAAAAAACTGACGAAATCGTAAAAAATTAGACGAAAACGTAAAAAACCGACGCATACGTAAAAAAACTGACGCAACCCTAAAAAAACTGACGTAAACAGAAAAAAACTAAAGAAAACTTAAAAAAATGACAAAAACGTAAAAAACTGATGAAAACGTAAAAAACTGACGAAAACGTAAAAAATAATGACGAAAACGTAAAAGAACTGACGAGAATGTAAAAAAATAACGAGAACTTAAAAAACAGACGAAAACGTAAAATAATTGACGAAAACGTAAAAAAACAGACGAAAACGTAAAAAACTAACGCAAACGTAAAAAAACTGACGCATTCGTAAAAAAACTGACGTAAACGGAAAAAAACTAAAGAAAACGTAAAATAAAACTGACAAAAACGTAAAATAACTGACGAAAACGTAAAAAAACAGACGAAAACGTAAAATACTGACGAAAACGTAAAAATACTGACGAAAACATATAAAACTGACAAAAACATAAAATAAGTGACGAAAACGTAAAATAACTGACAAAAACGTAAAAAACAGACGAAAACGTAAAAAACACTAGTAAAAAGATAAAGAAACAAGAATGAAAGAAGTACTTAATTAGAACAAAAAAAACGGTCTTTTTCATGCAGATGAAGACTTTAGATGTACCTTTTTTTCCACAGACATGGTTTGTAGATGAAGAGGTAATACCTCTAAAAAACAAACGAAACCTTAGTGTCACATTTCAACAATTTATTTGAGGCAAGTCATGATCTGATAGGATCCACACAAGTGATAATGGAACAGATTCGGGAGTAAAGCTTCGTTTAACATGTGATACCTGATCCACCAAAAATGCAGACCCGCAACTTCCATCTCTACCGTGCCTTTCTAAACCCCTAAGATTCACACTGTACGACTTTAGATAACGAGGAATTGCTGTTTGGCAGCAACTGAACCCAAGGCTGTTGTTTTTATCACTAACAGTGTCATTAATGCAAGCAGTGGAACAACCCGTGAGCGCACTCCCACGCTCCAAAATGACACCATTACCACAACCCTCAACAACGAGTTTATTGTGCTATTTGGAAAACAGGAAGGGGCTACTACCAAGGTTAATACTCACGGTTTGACTGCTATTCTGAGGTGTATTATTGACAGTGATTGTTTGATCATCCAAGTTTACACCCAAAACTTGAAGGTTGTTGACTGCAGATAAATATGGCGTCGAGTAGTTGCAATCAATAACGTACCATTTGTTGACAGAACACTTTTCTCCGATTCCAAAAGGGTATGGAATCCTCACTTTCCCACAAGTATCAATGCACCCTGGCTTGGCGTAGTTTGGAATTGCTATAGATGTAGCTATGATTGAGAGGAAGAGAAGTAAACTGTAAGCTTGAAATAACTTCATTTATGTTGATAACAACGATTAATACTAGATTTAGAAGAAGGGGTGTTTTGACGTATAATGGTTTTACAACCATGGAAAGACTGTTTTTCAAAGGACTAAATAGAAGAAGATTTAGATGATGATTTGACCTTTTATGCTTAAATTTTATGATGGTTGATAATTTTTTGAATTATCATCCCCAAATGTTTAAAGGAGTAATGTCACATTCGACAAAACGTCTTCCGACTAACCCATCATATACACACTTGCATATAAAAGTCAAGATCATATAACTTGTAATCACGTATCTTATTCAGAAGATCGTCTGAAGGAACAAGTTTAGGAGAATAAATATGCACATTATCGTTCTATTAGATTGTTCTGAGAGATACATGCATGTTCCTTTTGTTTTAACATTTAGTCTATCTTCGTGTGATTATTGTGCTCTATCAAATGAAATGATATTGTTAATATGTGTTAACAAGTTAAACAACAGTTACTCCCTCCGTCTTAAAATTATTGTTCATTACGAAAGCAAAAAAAAGACAATTTTTCCTTTTGATAATTAACTAGAAGGTACCCGCGCAAAGCAGCGGTTTCGAAAGCATTAAAAATATTAAAAAAATAAAATTAATAAAAATATATTAAAATAGATGTTGAATTAAAGAGCATAAAATTTTAAAAAATATGATGAAATTAAATCATAAAAAAAATAAATATATAAAAAGATATTTCAATTTAAAAATAAAAATAGTTTTTTAATTAAGAAATAACACATGTCATCTTAAGATGCATTTCCTTAAAATGAGATGGATGGTCAAGATTGTACATAACTTACAACAAAAGGTTGTTAGATGGATGCATTTGTTATTAAAAAGTGATATTTCCATAAAAAGAAAGGGAAAAAGTCTGAATTTTTAGACTTTTTAAAAATAGAATGTCCCAAATGCTTTATAATGTAGTATAGATTAGTGTTTTCTTTTATGTTTATAAATACCAATTTAAACTAAGTGTAATATGGTAAACTTAAACAAATCCAACTATTATTTTTAGAAGTGGACAATTATTTTGAGGCAAACCGCAAAGGAAAGATGAAGAATAATTTTGTGACAGAGGTAGTTTTACATTACATGTTAAATCAGCTGCCATTCAAAATAAAAAAATAGCAATAAGTATTTAATTTACTTCACAAAAAATATAGAATCTGAAATTATAATGTTATTGACACAAAAACATATTTGCAGCTACAAAGAAAAAAAATCATGATATACCAAAAACTAGTCTTGTCAAGAAAGGTTAAATAGATCTCAATCAAATAAATAAGGAAATGTAGACATTACAAAACGAGTTTTGCTACATTCACAAAATCTATACAAACAAACATTCACAAATATGATTTGGTTATGTATGATTGGTGGCATAAGAAAGAAGAGAGAGAAATCGAGTAGTAGGGCAACCAGCCCAATCTGCATCTGAATAAGCAACCAAATCTGTAGTAGAGGAGGAAAATAACTGCAACCCATAATATAAAGTACCGCGAACATATCGCAGAATCCGCTTAAGAGCCGAAAAATGAGGCTCCCGAGGATCATGCATATAAAGACACACCTGCTGAACTGCATAAGAAATATCCGGTCGAGTAAAAGTGAGGTACTGTAGAGAACCTGCAAGACTCCGATATAGAGTTGAGTCAGAAACCGGATCACCATCACTTCCCAGTTTAAACTCAGTATCAATAGGAGTCCGACTGGGATTACAATTAACCACATGCGCCCTGTCAAGAATCTCAACAACATATTTCTTTTAAGATAAAACAACCCTGAAGAATCACGTGAAACAGATATACCCAGAAAATAATTAAGCGGACTCAGATCTGTCATAGCAAACTCCTGATGTAATGATCGAATAATCTGTTGCAACAAAATCTTAGAAGAAGCGGTGAGATCAATATCATCAACATATAATAACAAGTAAGCAGTATCAGTCCCCTGTCTGTAGATAAATAAGGAGGAGTCACAACGACTATGAGAAAAGTCAACCCGAGTAATATAAGATACAAACCGCTTAGACCAAGCTCGGGAGGCCTGTTTTAGCCCATAGAGAGACCGCTGTAATAAACACACATAATCAGGATGAACAGAATCCTGAAATCCAGGAGGCTATCAACATATAAACTGTCTCAGAACGATCACTATGTAAAAAAGCATTCTTGACATCGAGTTGATAAATTGGCCAATGTCGAGAAGTAGCTAAACTAAGGACAGTCCGAATAGTACCCGGTTTAACAACCAGACTAAAAGTCTCATCAACATCAACCCCCTCTAACTGTGTACTATCGTTCGTCACAAGACGAGCCTTATAGCGACTAAGTGTGCCATCTGCCAGATACTTGTGGCAAAAAAGCCACATACAACGCACAATATTGGTATCCAGTGGTCTACGTACTAAAATCCAAGTTTTGTTTTTAATAAGCGCATGATATTTATCACGCATAGCATTTTGCCAGTTTGGATCACTAAACGCATTACGATAAGATTTTGATAAAGGGGAAACCAAAGACACATGTAAATTGATATGCTCAGTGGGACGATTAGTCCAGACACGAAAACGTGTGACCATGGGGTGAACTGAAACCGGGTTCGGGTTTTCAGGTGGATCGAGAATTATAATAGGTGATTGAGCCAGAGGTTCGTTTTGGGTCGCGGGTGATTAAGTTAGGGTAGGCGTTTGTTGTTGAACCGCGGACGTGGATGAGGGCAGTGAGTGAGCTTGATTTTCGGTGGTTTGAACTTAGAGGTGAGAGTTGTTGGGGGCGTGGTAGGTAATTAGGCCGCATCAGGGAGGTGTTGGATCGGGGTGTTATGAATTGGAGTGATGGGTTCATGTGAGAGTTGCATAGCGAGATTAGTGGGAATTACTGGTGGAATAATATCGGGTATGTCGTCTAAAAAAGTATAGGTAGGTGGTAAAGCGGGTTGAGTGGAGCCATAAGGAAAAATGGTCTCATCAAATGTAACATGATGAGAAATGATGATCTTATTTGTTTTTAAATCAAGACACCGATACCCACGATGATTGGAAGCTTGTCCCAAATAGATTGAAGATGTGTCGCGAGGTTCAAGCTTGTGGTTGGTGTGAATGTGAGGGTAACATAAACACTCAAAGGTACGTAAAAGGCTATAGTCAGGGTTTGTTCCAAACAAGCGGGTATAAGGTATTTCATTGTAAATGGCAGTAGATGGCAAAAAGTTTAAAAGGTGAGTGACCACATTGATGGCTTCTACCCAAAAAGTAGGTGGAAGGTTGGCTTGAAAAAGTAAGGTTCGAATTAGGGGTGCAAACAAGCCAAGCTTTTATCAAGCAACTCGAGCTCGAGTTCAATCTCGAATCGACCGAGCCGAGCTTTTATCGAGCTCAAGCCCGATCTCAAGCCCAATAAACTGGCTCGAAACATATAATGAGTCGAGCTCGAGCTTTTGATAGCTCGGCTCGAGCACTGAATGAGCTCTTCGAGCCTTAGTATAAATATATTTTCATATTTTTTTATATAAGTAAATAAGGACTGATTTGAATATTAACCTAATTGTAAGGACTAACTTCATAAAGGATTAAATATTATATTATAGAAGTATCCCACAGTTCTATGATTCTATCTTTCATAAGTGGTTTGACCTTATTTTTTGTGGTAATAAAATGGTATAGTTATTTTATGTAAAAGTCATTTGTGTTAGTTTTCGTCGTATGTTAAAGTCATGCTATGTAAATGTCATTTGTGATAGCTTTTGTGGTGGCGTGTAAGCCTTAGTGACGTGTTTGTTTCATATATATAATTTCGAGCTTTTCAAGCTAAGCTCGAGCTTTGCTCGAATCCTACTCGAGCCGAGCTCAAGCCTTAATGGTTAAAGCTTGACGAGCAATCTAGCCAAGTTTGAGCCAACCTTTGGTTTTTTGAGCTGAGCTCAAGCCTTGTTGAGCTCAGGCTTGGCTTGGCATAATTAGACCCCTAGTTCGAATGAGGTTATTGTTAGTATGAACAATGCGTTCAAACTTTCCATTTTGTTGGGATATTTTTGGACATGAAAAACAAAACAGAATGCCATTGTCAGCAAAAAGTTTATGAAAGTTACAGTTGTCGAATTCACCACCATGATCACACTAAAATGAACGAATTTCACACTTGAACTGAGTACGAACATAGGTATGAAACAATACAAACATAGACAAAACATCAGATTTATTAAGCAAAGGATAAACCCAAACAAACTGCGAATAGTGATCTAAAAACAAAACATAGTATTTAAACCCTGAAAGACTCGGTATGGGTGAAGTCCACACATCCGAATGAATAATATCAAAACAAGAAGTAACGATTGTATTAGAACTGACAAACGGAAGCCTCACGTGTTTGCCAAGCTGACAAGCATGACAAAGCACGAGAGTTTTCTCCTTATTACACGAAATGAAATTATTGGAAACAAGATGACGTAGCACTTCATGTCCTGGATGTCCAAGATGCTGGTGCCACGTATGCTGACTAAGAAAGAAAACATGAGGAATCAGAGATGGAGCCGTGACGGGGTAAAGATCCCCTGTGCTATCGCTCGGAGAAGCACCCGACGCATCATGAAATCCTTAACGAAAAAACCAAACACATCAAATTCGATAGTGCAATTATTGTCACGAACAAATTGACGAACGTATATTAAATTTTTGACAATATGAGGGGTGATAAGAACATTATTTGGATGTAGAGATTTAAGAGGAGTTGGCAAAATACTATGGCCCGAATAATGACGGGTATAGAATGACCATCACCAACCTAGATAGACGGATACATATACGTATTAAAAACTGTACTTAGACTATTAATCGAGTTATTTAAATGAGAGCTCGCACCTATATCCATGTTCAAAGCACCTATAGTAGGATCATGAAGAGTCCCGTTAGTAAAAGCTTGAGGTAAAGTGGTTGCTTGACCCACAAAAACAGTAGACCCAGTTAAACCAGACTGTTGGGCATGGTGGGCTTGTCCCGTAAGCTGATAACCCACCTGTGGGGCCTGTTGGGCTGGTCCCAAAAACTGATAACTAAAGTGATGGGTTGGTGTGGGCTAGTGAGTCCACTACCTATGGCATAACTTGGACCTATGGCATAACTTGGACCTGGACTATTGTACATAACATGGCGCGGCTGGAATAAGGTTAGGCCTGTTTCACTTGAACCTCTATACTAGTGGACATCATTAGGAGGGTAACCTGGTGGGGTAGTGAGATTGTTATATGCTATGGGTTGTATAGTTGGAGATGGGGCCATAATATTATTTGAACCATGCATACCAGTAGTGGGGGTCGAACCTGTTAGACCTAGAGGTGAACATTTCGGGTTTTTTTAAAACCGGTTCGATTTTTAACCGAACTGGTTTTAGTCAACCAGTCAAAAAACCGGTTTTGACTAAAACCGGTTCGGTTATAAACCAGTTTTTTTATATAGAAAATGCAAAATCAGTTAGGTTAGTCAACCGGTTTAACCAGTTTTTATGCAACCGGTTCGGTTAAAAACTGGTTTTAGCCGGTTTACAACCCGGTCTGGTCGATTTTTTTAAACCGGTTATAAACCGCCGGTTCGGTTTGAGGGAAACCGGTTTTAAAAAAATCGATTTAAAAAAAAACTGGTTTCGGTTTTTTTTCCCGGTTCGGTTCATGAACCGGTTTTTCTGTACACCTCTAGTTAGACCTGGGTTACCCAACTGTGATATCAAATTAAGAAGCAAATCAATGGTATTGTTACCCATATTATTTTCCTTATGAATTGTTGGTGGTACTGATATGAAGAAATAGTTTAGGATTTTTAGAACAGTGGGTGGTGACGTGAGGATTAGTAGGGTTTGTATAACAAACCAAAAAACAACCTGATGGAGAACTAATCAAACAAATGTGACCTATGCACGTATGAAGCGCTCGTGACCTGAGCACGATTAACACACAACGTGACCTTAACACGATGGGAACAAATAAAACGTGTGACCTAAGCACACAAAAACAAGAACTTATGAGGGTGAATGGGGCAGTTTAGGGTTTCGGTGGGTTGTTTAGGGTTTGAGGATCGTTGTTAGGCTCTGATAGCATGTAGGATAGTGAATAGAACCGTATTTCTAATTAACAATATTCGATGGATATAAATACAATACAAGGAATGTTCTAGACACAAGCTTGAGTCCAATGATAATAATAGCAATACAGACTTAATATGATAGGCTAACAGTTAGTGTTTTACTGACTATCTATACTACATTATAAAGGAAAAACCATCCATTCTTGAATGTTGAATGTTGAATTTTCATATACTCCCTATCTATATATAAACCAACTATCTATGGAAACTTTGAAAAACTCCACGCCAACTAATTGAAATCATAAACAAAAATGGAAGGGTCCCACGCCAATTAATTCAAATCACAAACAAAAAAGGAAGTCACAAGTCTATAAACTAAAAGTCTACTAATGCTTTGATAACGCCTAAATTATACATGTTTTTGGCGACGTTATTTGCATTTATTTGATCATTTCTCATCAATTTTCTATACTTAATCAAGTATATTTGCTATTATATGTTCTAGGTATGTGTCGTGGAAGAAAATGAAAGAATACATGAAGATAAGAAGCTTAAACGAAGAAGTAAACTCAAGATAAAGATCCTCCGACACCTGTCCACTGTTTTGGCCATAACTGGAGCATACGAACTCGGATTGAGTTGATTCAAGGGGCCACGGAAAGAGAATTGAATTATCTACAACTTTGGAAAAGTCCACTTGCTGAAAATACCAAAAGTGCGCCGCACTTGCCCAAAAACCGGCGCACTTTCTGTCTAATCAGCCTTGTTCACTGTTTTGATCATAACTCGGTCATACGAACTCCGTTTTAGTTGATTCAAGCGGCCACACGAAGAGAATTCAGTTATCTACAACCATGGGAAAGACCAAGTGCTCAAAGTACTAAATGTACGGTGCACTTCTAAAAAAGTGTGGCGCACTTCTGTTCGAATTTAGGAGAATTTAATGCCATTAATTGGGACAGCCTTTACACCTCAAGTGTGCGGCACTTATTTGTAAGTGCGCCACACTTGGCCCCTGAAATAGCCTATATAAGGCCCCTTTACCTCTCATATCTCACATAACTCTCACATACAATCCCCCATTCGTTTGGAACCCTCAGAAGGGATGTTTTTGGTGATAAAGGCCTGAGAACCTTTGATCTAAACCACCTTGATAACACAAATCATCACCACCATTAGAATCAAAGTTCTTGAAAAAGTTGGATAGTCTTGGTTGAAGTTCATCATTGTTCTTAGGTTTTGATCCATCAAAGAGGCATAGTTGTAGTGTTATTTCGAATCTATAAGCAATTGTGACGAAATTGTTCATAGTTTCCGGATTTTGCTTTGAATATAATAAAGTGTTCTTGGAAAATTCTTGTGAAATCACCATACTTTGCTCTTGGAATTGGTATGAATCTTGTTACTCTTTTGAATATAATCCTTGTTGAATGCATGATTAATGTTATGTGTTTTGTTACTCTGATAATGGAGTAGTAATCTTATATTTGTTTAGGCATATTGTGATCCTAAATATAGAGTATTTGGACATGAGTTTATTGAAAACATATTTTATACAAGAATATAGGCCAAAAGGGTTCTTTTATATATGTGTTTAATCATTCTAGTTAATATATCGGTTATAATAACTTATGAAGGCCGAAAGGATTTGTTGTTATTAATCGATATAACCACTAGTTATATTTAAAGGCCGAAAGGATTTATAACTTGTGATAACTCTATTTTCTAAACTTATAAACACTATTCCAAATACATCATTATCTAAGTGATCATTGCCTAAACAAACATACCTTAATCATTTGATTGAATCGTCCTTTTATTGCTTTCGTTATAATATCCGATATATGCAAGATTTGGTTAATTTGATCCGTGACAATCTTATTAACCTTAGCACCTTAATTACAAACTGTGAAAACTTTAATTCCCGTGGAACGTCCTGAACTTACCTAAAGCTATACTATACACGAACGGGTATACTTCCCGAGTGTTGTGTTTTAGTAAAATCGGTATTTTTAGTATTATAAATTTAAAGCTTGGAAAACACACATCAAGTTTTTGGCGCCGCTGCCGGGAAATTGTTTAAGTTGTTATAGTTTGTTGCTTATTTCTGGTGCTATTTTGTTTCTCAAAAATTTTCAAACCCACCGTACCGTTTTCTGGCAAACGAAAACTAAAAATCATTTTTCTCCAAGAAGTACGCCGCACATCTTGTTTGTGCGCCGGTTTTCCTGTAAACCCAGAAAGTACGCCGCACTTTCTGTAGATTTTTCACAAACAAAATTTTGTTTCAAAAACCAAAACCAAAACCCCCAATCTGCTAGTCTTAGGTTCTATTATCATTTGGAATTATATTTTATCTGATTATATGCCTTGTGTATTTGTAATTATCTAGTTTATCATAATATTTGGAAAAAAAACATAAAATTTTCAGAAAAGCCGGCGCACTTTTCCTTAAGTACGCCGTACCTATATATGTATAATCTTCTATTTATTTATCCTTATTCGTTATATATAATTAAACTAAAATATATCTAATATATATAAAAATCTATATAAAAAAATATAAAATATTTGAAAATAATTTATTTTATTTTGAATATTATCCTATTAGCCTTAATTATATATATAAAAATGTCTTTTTGCAAAATACTTAAAGCATGTATAAATCCCCTATCTTTCGGAAAACAACTAGTAAATCTAATATATAAATTAAATAAAAATTTGAAAACAAAGACTTATAAGATTAAAACTATCCAGAGAGAATCCATTCAGATCGAATCACACAAATCTTCCATCGAACATCCTATCGTTAATGACTTTGTCGTTATAAATATACCCGAAGAGGATGTTGAACCTAAACAGATAATTCTCGATCCGGATGATTAGCCTATGTGGGAAAGTGCTAAGACTGTAGCATCGACTCCTAATTCTGCCATTGTTCAAATCGATGTTGATGACAACTTTGTTATTAATAATACCCACATGAAAATTATTTGCGAAAATAAATTCGATGGTTATCTACAGGCCGATCCGCATGACCACATCTGTGAATTCCTCTCAATCTGCGACATGTTTAAATATGGTGAAACTCAAAGTGAAGCTGTCAAGCTTATGATATTTCCCTATTCCCTATCCGATAAAGCTAAAACCTGGTTTAACGAACTCAATGAAGAGTCTATAACATCGTGGGATCAAATGAGAAATCTTTTTATAAACAGATTCTTTTTACCTTTATTGTTTCACCGTCTTTTACTCGAAATTAGAAATTTCTCTCAAAACGTATGCGGAAGTCTAACCGAAGCCTGGTTACGACTTAAGAACATGCTCCGAAAATGTCATGGGCACGGTCTGACCAAAGGAGCTATTATTCAAATATTCTATCATGGTCTAGACGAACCCACTCAAAGAATCCTAGACATAACGGCTGAAGGAGTCTTCCTCTACAAAAGTCCAAATCAAGCTTTTCAATTTCTCGAGGATAAAGTCCTTTTTGAACATTATTTGCCCATTAAATCTAAAAACGAACATCATCGAAAATCTGTTGCTTTTGCCAATGGAAGTGATAGTAATACTGATAATTCTTGATTTATGGAAAATTGAAGGCTGTGGATTCTTAAATTATAAGCTTAAATGAAGAATTGCAAGATATGCGTGAGAAATATAATGAGCTTAGAAAAGGAAATGCTTCTAAGAACGATGACACGCCGATGTGTGAACGTCATGAAGCAAATTTCATCCGATCTGAAGATCATCAAAATCGAATTTCTCATGATTCGTATTCTCACCAATCCCATGATGATCGTAATGATTCTGAGAAATTGCTCACAGAGTTAAACAATGATGTGAGAAATGACCTCGAAGATTTCAAAAGATGTATCCGTAGCATGAGAATCATTCATTAGAAACTCTATGACAGAGACGATCATAAAACCACTGGTGTTTTACTTAACAAAAAGTTTGAAACAATTAACCAAGAACCTCAATCTAAAACAGATTTCGAAAAATCAATCACAAAATTCTTGGATGGTCAAAGAGTTACAAATATGTTTTTCAAAAACTATATTAACGATATGATTTTAAAGATGAAGCAAAATGAAAATAATTTCCAAACTATCTTTAAATACATGGAAAGGAAAATAGATGAGTGGGAAAAGTCTCAAAACATCTCTTCAGAACAAACCAATTGGACTGAACCACAACCTCCCCCTCAAGATCACACTGAGTAAGTGAATGTCATATTCACCAGGAGTGGAAAGTCCGATGATTCTCCGAAAACTCAAAAATATCCACCACCTCCTATCATCGTTGACAATAAAACTAAAAAAGATAAACCTATTAAGACAACAAAAAAAGGCTATCATGTGGTAAAAATAAAAGAATATCCATTCCGTGAATATATTACAAAAATACCATATCCTTAAGCTTTAAGAGTGGATCATTCCCACTTAAACCGTATCATTAAGGAATCTTAAATCGAGTTAAGTATAGTAATAATAATATAGTAGCAATAGTTAATAATAATAATAAACCTATAAAAAAACTAAAAATATATATATATAACAAAAAACTTTGCAGTTTTTAAGTATGTCACGCATTCGGCCGGTGTGTCGCGTATCTCGATTTCTGCATCCAAAAAGAAATTTATCGAACTTTGTGGGTGTGTTCGCTGGAAACCCTCACGAGACTATAACTCGTCCACTCAGGACACCGAGGGGTTTAAAGGCTTGTTGCATGCGCTAAATGCAACAGTGGTGCCTACGAAAGTGCGCTTTTGTTTTTAATGTTTTTCTTGTAGTTGTAATGCAGATTAAATAAAACAGGTAAAGCTTGGTGGTTGGCATTTTACACTTGGAGACTTATATAATTGGAGACTTATATTACATGTGGTAGAATATACATGCTTGGCGCTTCGTTTGGCGCCATATCCTTCATAATTCAGCCAAGCACTTATGAGCCCCGAGAAGTTTCAATTTTATGCATAATGCTCTACTTAAGTGTGGAGGAGCTCTCATTCTTTACAAAAAAAAAGCATAATGGAATCATTCAAGGATAGCTACAACGTAGCTATATCTCTCTATGCCCCGAGAAGTACCGTTTTCCTTTAATTTTCCCTATTTACCAGTTCTCACATTGAGGGAAATGTTCAACTTAAGTGTGGAGGGGTAGCAAATAGGAAAAATTAATCATGTCCCTCTATGTTTTCCCTGCAAATTTTTTTTAACTTTCTACTGATATTTTCTGGAAAATTAAAAAATTAATGTATACTTTCTTTTCAAAATTAAAAATAAATACTCTTAGTAAGGCAAATCCAACTGGATTGCCATTTTAACTAGCACAAAATCAACCCACTTAAAATGTAAGGTTCGCCTCTAGATCTTAAGGAATTCGGGTGTCCATATTTGGTACCCAAGATAATTTTTGCCTTTAACTTGTTCGAGTTATAGAGTGAGCAATCATATGTATCTATTCCATCGTTATGGATGTGTATATGTGGTTTTGTCGCCTTTTCTGGAGCATTTGTATTGGTATAAAGTTATATGAGTGGGCCGGTAATTTATTAGCTCCAGAATTTGTGCTTGATCATCATTTACTAGACCGCAGTGAGGTTAATTTATAGACAAAGTCGTATGATAAGAGGTGAAATAAATCCTTATGCAAACATGTATCTGCAACACTCGCTTTTAGTGTTGAGATCCCTAAAGTATCCCAAGAGCAAGAAAAATATGCTCAATGAAGAAGAAGTTAAAACCCCGTATTTAAGGTCACTATTTTATTCCGAGTTTATATTTAATTTCTAAATTTTTATAGAATTAATTTTAATATTTTAGTAGATTTTTATTAAAATCGTC
This sequence comes from Tanacetum coccineum, assembly GCA_026074375.1. Classification (NCBI taxonomy): domain Eukaryota; kingdom Viridiplantae; phylum Streptophyta; class Magnoliopsida; order Asterales; family Asteraceae; genus Tanacetum; species Tanacetum coccineum. Next base: position 22,372 of record BQNB010036954.1, on the reverse strand, counting down.
GTTTAAATCTTTCACGAATTTTATATTTCGAAGTTATCCGTTATCGATCGAGAAATCAACGAATCCCATATTTTAGTCGTGAGAGTTTATTTAATTTTTATTTAGTATTTTTCATCTTTTATTATATTAGCCCGAAACCGAGTCAAAAATTTTATTATATTAAAAATTAAAGTTTAACGAGCTAGATTAATTTTTGGGCCCGAGATTTAAAAGATATAAAACATTTAACAAAAATGGGTCGAAGCCCCCTCCCTTTTCCTTCTTGCTCGGCAGCCCAACACACACACACACACCATTACTAATTTTTTTATACAACCCAAGCCCAATACATACCAAACCCATTCTCTTTCTTTTATTTATAAGCCGAAACCCACACACACTCATATTCTTATAACGAAAAAAAATACTCTGTCACTCTACTTTTCTTCTGTTCGACATCAAGAACACAAAAATCACCATGTACACCTTCAAAACTCCGTAAAAACCCCTCCATTATACACCAAAACACTCATAAAATTAACTTTAATCCTTCTCTACTAACAAAAGCCAACATGCAAGACTTTTTATAAAATCTTCAATTTTTCAAGATTTTGTATTCTAGGGTTTTAATTGGATTAAAGGGTTGGATTAGTGCAAGGGTTAATTAAGAAGATTGTGTGCAAGATTTGGTTAGATAAAAATTGATTTTCGGGTTGTTTCGGGTGTTTCGCTGGTTCGGTTGAATACTAAACCCCTCAAGGGTTTGGTGTTTTTAATTTATCTTGATTCCTATTGCATTGTGAGCCATTTTCTTCCAATTTTAATTTGGTTTTAATTATATATGTGCATGCATGTTAATTTTGGATAATTAGGAATCTATGATTAAATTGTGAAAAAGAGAATTATTGGTTTATGAATATTGTGGATGATCAAATAGGTTTAGTAGAAATTATAGGTTAGTTTGAGAGTGTTGAATGCGAGTTTGATGCGAAATAATAAAAAATTGTGAAGGTTTTGGAACCCTCATTTAGATCATAATTCTTAGGTTAGTTTTAGCGAGATGAGTGTTGTTGTAATCTGGAATTTAAGTGTTTAGAAGGATAGGCGTCGCCCTAAGGATCTTTTCGATATAAGGATCACCTTGTAACTCTTAAAAATGATAAAGTTATGGCTGTTTGTAGTTGGGAAAATTTTCGGCAAAAATTTAGCACTTGACTGTTTTTATAGCAGATTTTTGAGTCGACTTTCGGACGTCGTAACTTGGTCGTGTCAAAAGCTTTTCTAAGTTTGAAGGACTCTAGAACTATCTACTTCGAGTCTAATTTCTAACTAACTAGGCCTCGTCGATTTTCAGAATGCAAAAGTGAGTCAAACCCTTTGTACAAGATTAAGTGTCAAAACTATGTTTGCTGTCCAGAAATTCGATTGTAAAGATGTTGTTTGCAGGTGGGTCAAAACTTATTATTTTTGGATGAAATTTGATCTGGAGCTTGTCTAGATATGTGTGACCTACTGTATTTATTTTAGATTTCTATAAAATGTTTAAGGGGGTCTGTTGTTGACCAACTTTTGCTAAGTTTCTGTAGGCCCTGTTTTAAACTTGTTATAGTATGCTAGTGTTTATAAAAGATAAAATTCACTTGGAACCTTTGGGGCAAACATGGTAGTAAGTTAAGATGCATATGATTCTGGAGAAGAAGTGTAATCAATAGTTAAGGTCATTTAGCGAGTCGTTAAGTGATATCCAGTCACTAGTAAATCGGCATAATTTCTGAAAATGTGTACAAAGTAGAGGTAATAAGTGATGTAGTCACATGGATTCCTAGTTATAAATTGTCATGCATGTTATATATATATATATATATTATTACAATAAGTTGCATATTTTATATCATTCGGATATTAATAATATATTATTATTATTAATAGGTCGCGGTTGATTTATGATGTTCCATCTTTTCGTGCTCTCTTGATTGGCACTACTTCTATTCACGGTGAGTTCATAGCCCCACCTTTTCTCTTTTAATGGTTTTCATAAACTGTTTTCTGGGTAAGAATACATGCTCGTTTTACAAGCAAACTTATTGATTTCTACTACTTATGTGTTACATGACTATTTTTACTAATGCTTTTACTTGCTTACTACATGAATTTTAATACATGGTTGATTACTTATGAACTTACTAAGCTTGATTTGCTATGCATGTTTTTACCTTTGGACACAAGTGTTGTTTCAAACTGTATGCTATGCCTGATATTAATGCCTGATATTATTGCCTAAGTACCTTCTCTGCCATTTAAGCCCCGTATCATGAACCGTCAATTGCTATTGTAGTGAGCGCGAGTGTTGTGGATAGATCTATCGGGACTGACCATCCCCGCCCGGGATATGGTTTCTAGATAACCATGTGGCGCATTTAACATTTGAGGTATTACTTTCTAGGGTGTTTGGCAGAACATCTTACTTTCGTAGGGCATTCCAATCTATTGATTGAAGTACGTTAAGGTTTCGGTGTCATGAGCTTAGTGCAATAATACTTGTTTTATATATAGACTTGGTGAATCTGATTCCCATGTCTATAATACCTACTTTGGACTACGGAATACGTACTTAGTCTGCTATTACTTAAATCTTGTGGTCCACTTCTAAACATTACTTGATTTATTGAATCACTACTTGGATTTCAGAAATAATACTTTGAAATGTTGTAACGCTACTTTTCTTACTGAAATATTTCTTGAACTATTTCAATACTGCTTTTACTTAAACCTATTAATTCACCAACATTATTGTTGACGTTTTTGCATGTATTTTCTCAGGTTATTATATTGCTAGCTGAGCATTGAGAGCATTCGATCCACGCGGATATCAAAACTTTAAAGACTTGGTTTTTCTTTGCATTCGACAACCATTTTTCTTTAAATATACAAATGAGACATGTTTGAACTCTTGTAACTTTTGTAAAAAAAATTATTAGGACCTGAATTTACTCTGATATTTTAATCGAATGTGCTATTTTTAATAAAATGTCTCTTTTGAGGTCGTTTTCTGTAACTTGTACGTATGAACTGTCAAGTAGCACCACAAGTGGTATTCCGCTGCGTTGTTGATTTTGGGGGTGTTACACACCTGTCCACTATTTTGGTCATAACTGGAGCATACGAACTTGGATTGAGTTGATTCAAGCGGCCACGGAAAGAGAATTCAATTATATACAACTAAGGAAAAGGCCACTTGCTGAAAATACCAAAAGTGCACCGCACTTGCCCAAAAATCGGCGCACTTTCTGTCTAATCAGCCTTGTTAACTGTTTTGATCATAACTAGGTCATACGAACTTTGATTTACTTGATTCAAGCGGCCACGCGAAGAGAATTTAGTTGTTCATAACCACGCGAATGACCAAGTTCTGGAAATTCAAAATGTGCGGCACACTTGTAAAAAAGTGCGACGCACTTTTCCATCAGAACTGAAAAGTCGGGCATTTAATGAAGACATCATTTACACCTCAAGTGCGCCACACTTATTTGTATGTGTGCGGCACTTAGCCCCCAAAATATCCTATATAAGGCCCCTTTTTCTCTCATATCTCACACATCCTCACACCACTTTCTCTAGTTCATTTAGAACACTCAAAGTGGGTGTTTTTGGTGAACTTGGCTTGACAAACCAAGGAAGCAAACACCGCCTTCAAACCACCATCTACTACCACCACTCTCCACCATAAATTTCTTGATTATAATCCATCCAATGAAGTAGCATTGAAGTGTAATTCGAATTTATATGCGATTGTGATAGAATTGTTTATAGTTTCCGGGTTTTACTTTGAATATAATAAAGTGTTCTTCAAAAATTCATGTGAAATCACCATATTTTGCCCTTGGAATTTGGTATAATCTTGTTTATCCTTTGAATATGATCTTTATTTAATTCATGATGAATGTTATGTGTTTTTTTTACTTGTTTGATTATGGAGTAGTAATCTTATGTTTGTTTGCGCATTATTGTGATCTTTGATATGGAGCGTTTGGATATGTGTTTATTGAAATGGTTAAACATGATTTTCTAAGTGTAACGGCCAAAAGGATTTGTTGTTATTAATCAATAAAATCACTAGTTATATTTAAAGGCCAAAAGGATTTATAACTTGTGATAACTCTATTTTCTAAACTTATAAACTCTATCCTAAACACTTCATTATCCAAGTGATCATTGCCTAATCAAACATACCTTAATTATTTGATTGAATCATCTTTTAATTGTTTATCGACCCCCGTCATGAACTTGATAAGCTAATAGTAATGAACCATTAATCGCTTCCAAGAATTGGTGACTTGTTAAATTCTTTGTTTCCAATGGCTTTTCTTCAAGTCATGTATTTTATCCTTCCTTTTTAAGAATTCTCACGACATTCAATCCGTTCGCTCATGTTCATTGCATATATTTGATGCTTTGACTTTTGTCCATTCACAAGCAATCCAAGGACGGATAAGTCAAGTCGAGCACCGGGACGGCGCTCTTATAAGGAGGGGAGGATGGTAAACCCCGTATTTAAGGTCACTATTTTATTCTGAGCTTATATTTATTTTCTAAATTTTTATAGAATTAATTTTAATATTTTAGTAGATTTTTATTAAAATCGTCGTTTAAATTTTTTGCGAATTTTATATTTGGAAGTTATCCGTTATCGATCGAGAAATCAACGAATCCCGTATTTTTGTCGTGAGAGTTTATTTAATTTTTATTTAGTATTTTTCATCTTTTATTATGTTAGGCCGAAATCGAGTCAAAAATTTTATTATATTAAAAATTAAAGTTTAACGAGCTAGATTAATTTTTAGGCCCGAGATTCAAAAGATATAAAACATTTAACAAAAATGGGCCGAAGCCCCCTCTCTTTTCCTTCTTGCTCGACAGCCCAACACACACACACCATTACTATTTTTTTATACAACCCAAGCCCAATACATACCAAACCCATTCTCTTTCTTTTATTTATAAGCTGAAACCCACACACACTCATATTCTTATAACGATAAAAAAATACTCTGTCACTCTCCTTTTCTTTTGTTCGACATCAAGAACAAAAAAATCAAAATCTACACCTTTAAAACTCCATAAAAACCCCTCCATTATACACGAAAACACTCATAAAATTAACCTTAATCCTTCTCTACAAACAAAAGCCAACATGCAAGACTTTTTATAAAATCTTCAATTTTTCAAGATTTTGTGTTCTAGGGTTTTAATTGGATTAAAAGGTTGGATTAGTGCAAGGGTTAATCAAGAAGATTATGTGCAAGATTTGGTTGGATAAAAATTGATTTTCGGGTTGTTTTGGGTGTTTCGTTGTTTCGGTCGAATACTAAACCCCTCAAGGGTTAGGTGTTTTTGATTTATCTTGATTCCTATTGCATTGTGAGCCATTTTCTTCCAATTTTAATTTGGTTTTAATTATATATGTGCATGCATGTTAATTTTGGATAATTAGGAATCCATGATTAAATTGTAAAAAAGAAGATTATTGGTTTATGAATGTTGTGGATGATCAAATAGGTTTAGTAGAAATTATAGGTTAGTTTGAGAGTGTTGGATGCGAGTTTGATGCGAAATAATAAAAAATTGTGAAGGTTTTGGAACCCTCATTTAGATCATAATACTTAGGTTAGTTTTAGCGAGATGAGTGTTGTTGTAATCTGGAATTTAAGTGTTTAGAAGGATAGGCGTCGCCCTAAGGATCTTTTCGATATTGAGCTTTACGAATTTACTTCGGTAATTCATTGTAAACAGTCATAATCAAAGATCAAACACGCAATGGCTTAATTCTTTCCTTGCGACTCAAGGCGTCAGCCACAACATTCGCTTTTCTAGGATGATACCAAATTTCACAATCATAATCACTCAATAACTCAATCCATCTCCGTTGTCTCAAGTTCAACTCTTTCTGATTCAAAATATATTGTAGGCTCTTGTGATCGGTGAAAACCACACACTTTGTTCCATACAAATAATGTCTCCATAATCTAAGAGCGAAAACAACGGCTCCTAATTCCAAATCGTGAGTAGTGTAATTCCCTTCATGGACTTTCAATTGTCTTGAAGCATACGCTATCACCTTCTCTCTTTGCATCAACACGACTTCATAACCCTTAAGAGATGCGTTACAATACACCATGAAATCTTCTGTTCCTTTGGGCAACACTAAGATCGGTGCACTACACAACTTCTGCTTCAACGTTTGAAAAGCTTATTCTTCTTCTTTTCCCCACTCTTATTTCTTATTTTTCTGAGTCAACTTAGTTAGTGGCTTAGAAATCAAAGAAAAACCTTTAATAAACCTCCTATAATACCCAACCAATCTAAGAAATTGCCTCACCTCCATTGGCGTCGTCAGTGCAGCCCAACTCTTAATGGCTTTGATCGTAGCAGGATCAACATGAACACCACTATGATCAATCATATGACCCAGAAATTGTTCCGAATCTAGCTAAAAATCACACTTTGAAAACTTGGCGTATAATATCTCCTTCTTAAGCAGCTCTAGAATAATCTCCAAATGCTTCCCATGCTCTTCTTCATCCTTGGAATAAACCAAAATATAATCGATGAACACTATAACGAACTTATCCAGATACGACTTGCATACTCGATTCATCAAGTCCATAAACACAGCAAGCGCATTAGTCAATCCAAACGGCATTACTTGGAACTCAAAGTGAGCATACCAAGTTCTAAATGCAGTAATCGGAATGTCTTCTTCTTTAATGTGTAACTGGTGATATCCTGATCGCAGATCAATCTTAGAATACACGCTAGATACTTCTAGTTGATCAAATAAATCATTAATTCTCGGAAGAGGATAACGATTCTTGCCAGTCAACTTGTTTAACTTACGATAATCTATACACATTCCAAAAGATCCATCTTTCTTCTTCACAAATAACACCGGTGCTCCCCACGGTGATAAACTCAGACGAATAGATCCTTTCTCCAATGCAGTTGTACCGACAACTCTCTCATTTCAGACGATTCCAATCTATATGGTCCACGTGCAACAGGTGCAGCCCCTGGTACTAGATCAATTCAAAATTCTACTTGCCTCGGTGGTGGTAGTCCTGGCAACTCCTCAGAAAATACCTCAAGAAAATCATGAATTACTGGCACGTCTTCCATTCTTTTGTCATTCGACTTGTTTTCCGTCACATGTGCCAAAAACAAATGGCAACCTCGCTCGACATACTTACGGGCCTTGATACACGAAATGAACTTTAATTGAGGCACACCCTTGTAGCTTTCGTTTATCAACATCTTGTTCCCATACGGTATACGAACAACTTTCTCGCCAAAGACGATAACGACATCATGCTTTACAAGCCAATCCATACCGATGATGACGTCAAACGTATCAAGCTCAATCGGCATAAGATCAATTTCAAAAACATGGTTCACTAAATTCAAAGTGCAACATTTCAAAACAGTGTTCATACTAATTACCCTTCCATCTGCTAACTCTACCTCATAACTAGCTCCTATTTTAACCGGATCGATATCAAGCATGGAACTAAATCTAGTATCCACAAAACTCCTATCGGAAACCGAATCGAATAAAACAAAAGCATAGCGGTTATTGAGCAGAAACATACCAGTAACCACATTTGGACCTTGAGGCTCGGCATCCTTAATAGCATAAGCACACCCACAAACTTCTCCAGCTTCTTCTTGCTTAATCTTATTTGGGCATCGGTTCCTAGTTTGACCTTGCTCACTACAATCATAACAAGTCCAAACAGGCTGAGCGTTAGCACCCGTGGCAACACTCTTCTCCTTACAATACCTTGCCTTATGCCTAACCTTTACACACTTGTGGCACTTGATTGTACACTGACCAACATGGCGAGTAAAACATCATTCACACATGGCGAGTAAAAACCATGGCTCGCGCATTTCCTTGCTTTTGGCTATTCTGTAAAGTTTGACGAGAGTTATCCTTTTGATTGCCCTTTACACTACTATTTTCACTTTGAAAGCTCTCCCACTTTCGCTTCTTTCCTTCCAAAATTCTTGCATCTATAGCTTACGATTTCTGCTCCATCAACTTATGAGCCATACACACAGCTTTGTTCAGATCAGCAGGCTTAGAAGATGTCACTTCACCCTTGATATTATTAGTCAATCCCCTGATGTAAGCATCAACCTTCACTCTTTCAGGCTCTACCATTCTTGGACACATCAAAGCCAGTTCATTAAACCTCTAAGCATTAGCAACAACATCATACTCCTTAACCTTCAAGTTCCACAATTCGTGCTCCATTCTTTAAACTTCTTCTATCGAACAAAATTCCGCAGTCATCAGCTACTTCATCTTAGTCTAAGGCATTTGGTTCACAGTTTCTAAACCCATGGTTGCAACCTTAGTTTTCCACTAAGTCAAAGCTGGTCCTTCTAGTGTAGTAGCATCAAAATTTACCTTCTTACCCTATGCACATTCACTAATCTTGAAAACACTCTCAGTCTTCTTAAACCATCTTTATAATTCGACAGCTCCTTCAACACCATGGAATACAACAAGATTGCACTTCATAAACCCATCAAAAGTGCACTCACGAACAACAGGTGTAGTGTCTTGACCTCTAACTGGTCCAGATCCACTAGCATCATTTCTGACATTTGCTTTCCTTGCCCACTCAGTAGCAATAGAGGCATCAACACTTTCTTTGATCATTCGACGAATAACAGCTTGAGTCATAGGTGCAGACTTTGGAGGTATGATTCTGTCACGTCACATAGAAAACAATCTGATAAGCATTCATAACATGATATACTCATATCATGGTACAATGACAAATCAATCACCACAACAGTCACACAACATCAATTAGTAATCAAAAGATAGTCATTTATTTTTCATCACAAGAGACTTAATACACAGTTGCATTATTTCATGAAATGATACAAATTGTGGGGGCCAAGTGTGGCGCACTTACAAATAAATGCGATGCACTTGAGGTGTAAATGCTGTCCCAATTAATGTCATTTAATTCTTCATAAAAACGTCTAGAAGTGCGCCACACCTTTTGGATTGTGCCACACTTGGGACATTTACAGCAGATGGCATTTTCTCAAAGTTGTAAATAATTGAATTCTCTTTGCGTAGCCGCTTGAACCAACTAAACGGAGTTCGTATGACCGAGTTATGGCCAAAATAGTGAACAGGTGTCGGGAAGCATTCAGCTTGAGTTATTTCTTCGTATAAGCATCCATTCTTCGTGTAATCTTCTTTTTTTTCTACGACACGTACCTAGAACATATAAGAGCAAATATACTTGATTAAGTACCAAAAGTTCATAAGAAATGATCAAATAAATGCAAATAACGCCGCCGAAAACATGTATAATTTAGGCATTATCAAATCCTCCTCACTAGCATTGCTTGCCCTCAAGCAATTAAAGCGAAAAAAACAAGATCATTTATCGTGACTTGGAGAAAAATCATTTTAGCATTAACAAGTGTTTACCAGTTTTATAACTTTTTAGGCATAGACATAATAACAAGCACCTCACATATGGGGAAATGTGTTTGTTTTAAATTCCCACATCCCTCAGATAGGGTTTTATATTGTAAAGTCACTCAAATGCACAGACATAATCTAGGTTGCTACCAATGCTTGTAAAAGACACATAAACATGCCATTACGGCGTGAGCACCTAGACAAAAATCTCAAAGAGGTAAAACGTGATAATGATAGAGGTGAGAAACATAAACTTGACTCCATGTGCCAAAACTTTGCCTTAAACTTTGAACTTTATTTTCTTTTTCCTTTGCTCTTTTTTTTCCAGATACTGCGATAACTAAGGCTGGCAAAAAAACTTCTTCTTCATCGATCATATTTTTCTTGCTCTTGGGATACTTTGGGGATCTCAACACTAAAAGCGAGTGCTTCAGATACATGATTACATGGGGATTTATTTCACCTCTTATCATACGACTTTGTCTATAAATTAACCTCACTGCGGTCTAGTAAATGATGATCAAGCACAAGTTCTGGAGCTACTAAATTACCAGCCCACTCATATAATTGTTCAACCAATACCATTGCTCCAGAAAAGGCGACAACACACCATGTACAATCCATAACGATGGAATAGATACATATGATTGCTCACTCCTTAACTCGAACAAGCTAAAGGCATCAATTATCTTAGGTATCAAAGATGGATACCCGAATTCCTTAAGATCAAGAGGCAAAACTTACAATTTAAGTGGGTTGATTTTGTGCTAGTTAAAATGTCGATCCAGTTAGATTTGCCTTACTAAGAGTATGCATTTTTTATTTTTTTGGAAAAGCAATAAATTAATTTTTACATTTTTTAGAAAATATCAGTTGAAAAATGTGGCCAGATTACAGGCAAAAAATGGAGGACATGAGTAATTTTTCCTTATTTGCTACTCCTGCACACTTAAGTTGAACATTGCCCTCAATGTAAGAACTGATAAATATAGAAAATAGGGAAAATTAAGGGAAAACGATACTTCCCGGGGCTCATAAGTGCTTGGCTGAATTATGAAGGATATGGCACAAAACGAAGCGCCAAGCATGTGTATTCTACCACATGTAATATAATACTCCAATTATATAAGTCTCCAAGTGTAAAATGCCAACCACCAATCCAAGCTCCACCTGTTTTATTTAATCTGCAAAATAAACACAACTACGAAAACCGTAAAATACAAAAGCGCACTTTCGTAGGCACCACGGTTGCATTTAGCCCACGCAACAAGCATTTAAACCCCTCGGTGTCTCGAGTGGATGAGTTATAGTCTCGTGAGGGTTTCCAGGAAATACACCCAAAAAGTTTGAAAAATTTCTTTTTGGATGCAGAAATCGAGATACACGACACACCGGCCGAATGCGCGACATACTTAAAAACTGCAAAGTTTTTTTGTTTTATATATACTTTTTAGTTTTTTTTAATTATTATTTAATATTACTATACTTAACTCGATTTAAGATTCATAATGAGTCCCGGTTTAAGTGGAAGGATCCACATTAAACGTTTGAGGGTAAGGGGTCATTGGTATGTACTTACGAAAAAGAAATTCTTATCTGTTTTGACCACAGGATATCCCTTTTTTGATGTCTCAATAGGTTTTTATCTCTTTGATTTATTGTTAATGATGATAATGGGTGGTGGCTCTTTTTGAATTTTTGAAGAATCATTGGACTTTCCACTCCCGACGGATACAACATTCACTTGTTCGGTTTGAGCTTGAGGAAGAGGTTGTGGCTCAGTCCAATCGGTTTGTTCTAAAGATATGTTTTGAGATTTCGACCACTCATCTATTTTTCTTTCCATCATTTTAATTTTAATTTGGAAATTCTTTTCATTTTGCTTCATTTTTAAAATCATATCATTAACATTGTTTTTGAAAAACATATTTGTAAAGCGTTTAATCGGATTTAATATGGCTAATACAGTTTTCTATCATTTGGCTAGACCGCTCTTTTATCTTTTGTTTATCTTCTTGCGTGATTATTGTGTATTGAATTGATTTTAGTCACCACCAAACATGTACCAGTCTCTCAGGCTGAACCCTCCCTCCCCTTATCATTAGAACTAAAATAACATAGAATTAACTAGACTAATTAATTAGAATAAATACTGATAGAATATAAGGTTAACTTTCTCGCTCTTAGTGTTCGACACCCTACTTACCATGAAGCTTCATCTTGACCGGGTACACTGCCCGTTAAAGTGTTGTTTTAGGTAAAGTCGGCTAAATATAAATTTAAAACTTGATAATCAATAAATACAACCTACACGACAGCACATCAAGTTTTTGGCGTCGTTGTCGGGGAGTGAAAATTGTTAAATCTTTATTCTTATTAGTGTTTTTAACCCCTAGAGTAGCTTAGCTTAGAATAATCTAATTGTTTAAATTCTGATTGTGTGCTTAATTTTGCGTTTAATTGTTTGTTTAAATTTCTGCATTATTTAATTATTTTCAAAGTACTCTGTTTTGGTCGAACAACTGATACGCCGTATCCACCAGTTAGATACGACGTATCAAACCTTCTACCCAGACACAGCTATTGATTTTTGCATTCTAAACAACGTATCATGTTCTTCCAAACAATACAGCGTATTCTACAAACTCAATACGACATACTGTCATTCAACGGATCAATACGGCATATTAAAATCAATTGAATACGACGTATCGATCACTTGACACAGTATCAGAACTAAATTTGATTTCTGTGTTTAATTTTCGATATCCTTTCTTTTCAGAGCCTATCCTACTGATTTATTTTCCTCTGTTTTAGGTGATGCATGACAAGGAGTTCCACTAAGAATCAATTTACACATTTGGAAAACCCGAAACGAGTATTTCGCTCAAAAAGGAGGCTTTTCGAGACTCCTGGTCTTGTAGAATCGAGTTTAGTGATGTGTGTTTTCTAAGCTTTAAATTTATAATACTAGAAATACCAATTTTACTAAAAACACAACACTCGGGAAGTATACCCGTTCGTGTATAGTATAGCTTTAGGTAAGTCCCACTTGTTCCACGGGAATTGAAGTTTTCGCAGTTTGTAATTAAGGTGTTAAGGTTAATAAGATCATATATCGAATAATGCAAAGAAAGCAATAAAATGATAATTCAATCAAATGATTAAGGTATGTTTGTTTAGGCAATGATCACTTAGATAATGATGTGTTTGGAAAAGTGTTTATAAGTTTATAAAATAGAGTTATCACAAGTTATAAATCCTTTCGGCCTTTAATTTATACTATGATTATATCGGTTAATAACAACAAATCTTTCGGCCTTTTTATAAGTTATATAAACCAAATATATTAGGTCGGAATGACTAAAACATAAGTTTATATGTATCCTTTCGGCCTTTACACTTAGAAAATCATGTTTAATCATTTCATTAAAAACTCATATCCAACACTCCATATCAAGATCCACAATATGCCAAAACACAAACATAAGATTACTACTCCATGATCAGAGTAACAAAACACATAACATTCATCATGGATTCAACAAGGATTATATTCAAAAGAGTAACAAGATTCATACCAATACCAGAGCAAAGATATGGTGATTCCAAGAATTTCCCAAGAACACACCCTTTATCTATATTTAAATCAAAATCCGAAACTATGAGCATTCTGTCACAAATTGCTTATAGATTCGAAAATAACACTACAACTATGTTCTTTGATTGGCATCAAAACTAAGAACAAATGATGAAACTTCATACCAAGACTATCCAACTTCTTCAAGAACTTTGATTCTAAGGGTGGTGATGATTTGTGTTATCAAGGTGGTTTGGATCAAAGGTTTCAGGCCTTTGATCACCAAAAACTCCCCTTCTAAGGGTTCAAAAACGAATGGGGGATTAGTGAGAGAGTTATGTGAGATGTAAGAGGCAAAGGGGCCTTATTATAGGATGTTTCTGGAGGCCAAGTGCGGCGCCTTACAATTAAGTGCAGCGCTTGTGAGGTGTAAATGATGTCTTCATTAAATGCTGATTTCAGTTCTGATGGAAAAGTGCGCCATACTTTTTTACAAGTGCACCCCACATTTTGATTTGTAGCACTTGGTCTTTTGCATGGTTGTAGACAACTGAATCTCTTTCCGTGGCCGCTTGAATCAACTCAATCCGAGTTCGTATGCTCCACGTTATGGCCAAAATAGTGACAGTGGCGGGGGATCTTTATCTTGAGTTTTACTTCTCGTTTAGCTATCTTTTCTTCGTGTATTCTTTCGTTTTTTTCCACGACACATACTAGAACATATAATAGCAAATATACTTGATTAAGTACGAAGTTCACGGAGAATATGGTCAAATACATTCAAAATAACGTCGCCGAAACATGTATAATTTAGGCGTTATCAAATCCCTCCACACTTAGCTATTGCTTGCCCTCAAGCAATCAAAGCGAAGAAACAAGATCATTTATCGTGACATGGAGAAAAATTCATTTTAGCATTAACAAGTGTTTACCAGTTTTATAACTTTTCAGGCATAGACATATAACAGAGCACCTCACATAGGGAAAGTGTTTGTTTTTGAATTCACACGAGTCACTCAGATAGGGTTTTATATTTGTGAAGTCACTCAATTGCACATACATAATCTAGGTCGCTACCATATGCTTGTACTAGACACATAAACATGCCCGTTGCGGCGTGAGCACCTAGACAGAATTCTCAAAGAGGAAAAACGTGATAATGATGAGGGTGAATAACAGATACTTAATTCCATGTGCCAAAACTTTGCCTTATACTTTAAACTTTTATTTTTCAATTTTCTACTCTTTTTTTTCCAATACTGCGATAACTAAGGCTAGCACAAAACTTCTTCTTATCATACGACTTTTGTCTATAAATACTTTGGGGATCTCAACACTAAAAGCGAGTGCTGCAGATACATGATTGCATAGGGATTTATTTCACCTATTATCATACGACTTTTGTCTATAAATTAACCTCACTACGGTCTAGTAAATGATGATCAAGCACAAGTTCCGGAGCTACTAAATTACCGGCCCACTCATATAACTTTATAACAATACCAATGCTCCAGAAAAGGCGACAAAGACCATACGTACACATCCGTAACGACGGAATAGACACATATGACTGCATTCAACCCTAACTCGAACAAGCTAAAGGCAAAAATTATCTTGGGTATCAAAGATGGATACCCGAATTCCTTAAGATCTAGAGGCGAACCTTACAATTTAAGTGGGTTGATTTTGTGCTAGTTAAAATGTCAATCCAGTTGGATTTGCCTTACTAAGAGCATTTTTTAATTTTGAAAGCATATATATATTAAGATTTTCGTTTAAAATATCAGTTGGAAAATTTGAAAATTTCTGCAGGGCAAACATGGAGGGACATGATTAATTTTTCCTATTTGCTACCCCTCCACACTTAAGTTGAACATTGCCCTCAATGTGAGAACTGATAAATATAGAAAATAGGGAAAATTAAGGGAAAACGGTACTTCCCGGAGCATCGAGAGATATATCTACGTTGGAGCTGTCCTTGAGTGATTCCATTACGTTCTTCTTTTTTTTAGTTTTATGAGGAGCGAGAGCCCTCCACACTTAAGTAGAGCATTATGCGTAAAATTGAAACTTCCCGGGGCTCATAAGTGCTTGGCTGAATTATGAAGGATATGGCGCGAAACGAAGCGCCAAGCATGTGTATTCTACCACATGTAATATAATACTCCAATTATATAAGTCTCCAAGTGTAAAATGCCAACCACCAATCCAAGCTCCACCTGTTTGATTTAATCTGCAAAATAAACATAACTACGAGAAAAAAATATTAAATACAAAAGCGCACTTTCGTAGGCACCACGGTTGCATTTAGCGCATGCAACAAGCCTTTAAACCCCTCGGTGTCCCGAGTGGACGAGTTATAGTCTCGTGAGGGTTTCCAGCGAACACACCCACAAAGTTTGATAAATTTCTTTTTGGATGCAGAAATCGAGATACGCGACACACCGGCCGAATGCGTGACATACTTAAAGACTGCAAAGTTTTTTATGTTTATATATTATATAGTATATGATATTACTATATATATATATATATATATATATTAGTTTTTTATAGGTTTATTATTATTTACTATTACTACTATTATTATTATTACTATACTTAACTCGATTTAAGATTCCTTAATGATACGGTTTAAGTGGGAATGATCCACTCTTAAAGCTTGAGGATATGGTATTTTTGGAATGTACTCACGGAAAGGATATTCATTTGTTTTTACCACGTGATAGCCCTTTTTTGATGTCTTAATAGGTTTATCTTTTTTAGTTTTATTGTTAACGATGATAGAAGGTGGTGGATCTTTTTGAGTTTTCGGAGAATCATCGGACTTTCTACTCCTGGTGAATACGACATTCACTTGCTCAGTGTGAGCTTGAGGAGGAGGTTGTGGTTCAGTCCTATCGGTTTGTTCTGAAGATATGTTTTGAGATTTTAACCACTCATTCATTTTCTTTCCATCTTTTTAATTTTAATTTGGAAATTCTTTTCATGTTGCTTTATTTTTAAAATCATATCATTAACGTTGTTCTTGAAAAACATATTTGTAACTCTTTGATCATCCAAGAATTTAGTCATTAATTTTTCAAAATCAGTTTTAGATTGAGGTTCTTGGTTGATAGGTTTAGACTTTTTGTTAGGTAAAACACCGGTGGTTTTACCATCGTCTCGATCAAAAAGTTTATCATGAATGGTTCTCATGCTACGGATACATCTTTTGAAATCTTCGAGATCATTTTTCACATCATTGTTTAATTCTGTGAGCGATTTTTCAGAATCATTAGGATCATGATAGGATTGATGAGAGTACGAATCATGAGAATTTCGGTTTTGATACCCTTCAGATTGGATGTCATTGGCTTCATGACGTTCACACATCGGCGTGTCATCGTTCAGGTGGTTTTTAGAAGTGTTTCCCTCTTTAAGCTCATTGTATTTGTTACGTATATCTTGCAATTCTTCATTTAAGCTTATAATTTGAGAATCCATAGCCTTCAATTTTTTCCTTAACTGATAAATATCCTTATTACTATTACTTCCATCGGCAAAAGCAACAGATTTTCGATGATGTTCGTTTTTAGATTTAATGGGCCAATAATGTTCGAAAAGGACTTTATCCTCGAGAAATTGAAAAGCTTGATTTGGACTTTTGTAGAGGAAGATTCCTCTAGCCGTTATGTCCAGAATTCTTTGAGTGGGTTCGTCTAGACCGTGATAGAATATTTGAATAATAGCTCCTTTGCTCAGACCGTGCCCATGACATTTTTGAAGCATGTTCTTAAGTCGTAACCAGTCTTCGGTTAGATTTTCACATATGAGTTGAGAGAAATTTCTGATTTCAAGTAAAAGACGGTTAAACAACGAAGGTGGAAAGAATCTGTTTATAAAAACTTTTCTCATTTGATCCCACGATGTTATAGACTCTTCATTGAGTTCGTTAAACCAGGTTTTAGCTTTATCGGATAGGGAATAGGGAAATATCATGAGCTTGACAGCTTCACTTTGAGTTTCACCATATTTAAACATGTCGCAGATTGCGAGGAATTCACGGATGTGGTCATGCGGATCGGCCTGCAGATAACCATCGAATTTATTTTCGCAAATCATTTTCATGTGGGTACTATTAATAACAAAGTTGTCATCAACATCGATTTGAACAATGGCAGAATTAGGAGTCGGTGCTACAGTCTTAGCACTTTCCCACATAGGCTGATCATCCGGATCGAGAATTATCTGTTTAGGTTCAACATCCTCTTCAGGTATATTTATAACGACAAAGTCATTAACGATAGGATGTTCGATGGAAGATTTGTGTGATTCGATCTGAATGGATTCTTTCTGGATAGTTTTAATCTTATAAGTCTTTGTTTTCAAATTTTTATTTAATTTATATATTAGATTTACTAGTTGTTTTCCGAAAGATAGGGGATTTATACATACTTTAAGTATTTTGCAAAAAGACATTTTTATATATATAATTAAGGCTAATAGGATAATATTCAAAATAAAATAAATTAATTTATATATATATTAGATATATTTTAGTTTAATTATATATAACGAATAAGGATAAATAAATAAAAGATTATATATATATATATATATATATATATATATATATATATATATATATATATATATATATATATATTTGATAGGTACGACATACTTTAGGAAAAGTGCGTCGGCTTTTCTGGAATTTTTTTTTCGAATATTATGATAAACTAGATAATTACAAATACACAAGGCATATAATCAGATAAAATATAATTCCAAATGATTATAGAACCTAAGACTAGCAGATTGGGGGAGGAGGGTTGGTTTTGGTTTTTGAAACAAAATTCTGTTTGTGAAAAATCTGCAGAAAGTGCGGCGTACTTGGTTAAAGTGCGGCGTACTTTCTGGGTTTACGGATAAACCTGGCGCTAAATAAGACGTGCGGATTATTTCCTGGAGAAAAAATGTTATTTTAGTTTCCGTTTGCCAGATACAGGTACTGCGGGTTTGGAAATTTTTTGATAAACAAAAATAGGTCCAGAAATAAGCAACAAAACTATAAACAACTTAAACAATCTCTCGGCAACGGCGCCAAAAATTTTGATGTGTGTTTTCCAAGCTTTTAAAAATTTTTATAATAACTAGAAATACTGAGGGGGGGGGTATTTTACTAAAACAGCACTCGGGAAGTATACCCGTTCGTGTTAGTATAGTTTAGGTAAGTATGGTCGTCCACCGGGAATGTGAAGTTTTCACTGTTGTTATTAAGGTGCTAAGTTAATAAGATTGTCACGGACCAAATTAACCAAATCTTGTCATTATATCGGATATTATAACGAAAGCAATTAAAGATGATTCAATTCAAATGATTAAGGTATGTTTGTTTAAGGCAATGATCACTTGAGATAATTGAAGTGTTTAGGATGTGTTTATAGTTTAGAAAATAGAGTTATACAAGTTATAAATCCTTTCGGCTTTAAACTATAAACCTAGTGATTAATATTGATTATAACAACAATTCCTTCGGCTTTTATAGTTATAATAACCAATATTATTAGGTGGTATGCAATAAAAATTAAGTTTATAGTGTATCCTTTCGGCCTTTACACTTAGAAAATAATGTTTAACCATTTCAATAAACACATATCCAAACGCTCCATATCACAGTTCCACAATTATGCCAAAACAAAACAATAAGATTACTATTAATAATCAAACAAGTAACAAAAATCTAATATTTATCCATAAATTCATACGATCATTATTCAGGGATAAACATGATTATACAAATTCCAAGGGCAAAATATGGTGATTTCAAATGAATTTCCCAAGAACACTTTATTATATTCAAAGGTAAACCCGGATATATGACACAATTCTGTCACAATCGCTTATAGATTCGAATTACACTTCATGCTACTTCCTTGGATGGATTATAATCAAGAAATTTATGGTGGAGAGTGGTGGTAGTAGATGGTGGTTTGAAGGCAGTGTTTGGTTCTGGTTTTGTGTTATCAAGGTGGTTTGGATCAAAGGTTCTCAGGCCTTTATCACCAAAAACACCCACTTGGAGTGTTTTAAACGAATGGGTAATTGTGTGTGAGAGTTATGTGAGATATGAGAGGCAAAGGGGCCTTATATAGGTTGTTTCGGGGGCCAAGTGCGGCGCACTTGCAAATAAGTACGGCGCACTTAAGGTGTAAATGTTGTCTTCATTAAATGCTCTACTTTTTTACATGTGTGTCACACATTTGGCATTTCCAGCACTTGGTCTTTCGCGTGGTTGTAAACAACTGAATTCTCTTCGCGTGGCCGCTTGAATCAACTAAAACAGAGTTCGTATGACCGAGTTATGATCAAAACAGTGAACAAGGCTGATTAGACAAAAAGTGAGCCGGTTTTTGGGCAAGTTCGGTACACTTTTGGTATTTTCAGCAAGTGACCTTTTCCAAAGTTGTATATAATTTAATTCTCTTTCCGTGGCCGCTTGAATCAACTCAATCCGAGTTCGTATGCTCCAGTTATGGCCAAAACAATGGACAAGTGTCGGGGAATCTTTATCTTGAGTTTACTTCTTCGTTCAAGCTTCTTATCTTCGTGTATTCTTTTGTTTTCTTTCACGACACATACCTAGAACATATAATAGAAAATATACTTGATTAAGTACCAAAAGTTCATAAGAAATGATCAAATAAATGCAAATAATGCCGCCGAAAACATGTATAATTTAGGCGTTATCAAAGGCTTTGTTATTATTATCTTCGTAGCCTAAGAGTTGGTCAGGAATTGTGACAGCAATTAATGGTTAGTGTAGAACTACTAAGCTAACGTTCAAAGGGATTCGAGATTTGATTCTTTGTTGAAGATATTCGTCAAAAGACATCCAAAGAATATACAGATTACTTGTTAAGTGTAGAGGACAGATACAGAGGCAGAGGGTACGATAGAGGGCAGGAAGCAGAATAGAAACAAGTCGAAATCATGGAAGATAAGAGCGATAAAGTATAGGTAGAATAACATGTGTTGGAATTGCAACCAGAAGGGTCGCTTTCAGAATCAGTGTTCGAAGCCAGTAGCCTCCAAGGATAAGAAGGTTAACATGGCAGCTAGAGACTCTGGTGACACATTGGTTTGTTGCGTTGAGAATATGGTTGGGGATCGTATTATGGATTATGGTGCATCGTTCCATGCTACCTATTGCATAGAAGAGTTAGAAAGGTTCAAGCTACGCTCCGGTAAGGTTCGTTTAGCAGATGACAAGACTCTAGACATTGCAAGCATTGGGGATGTTGTCCTCAAAACTTCTTTTGGTACAAGTTGGACTCTGAAGGATGTTAGGTACACTTTAGGCCTAAAGAGAAGGTTAATCTCAGTTGGGTGGCTTGATGAGGAAGGTTACCACGTAGGCTTCAGAGACCAGCAGTGAAAAGTTACTAAAGGTAGTTTGGTGGTAGCTCGTGGGAACAAACATGAAAGCCTATATAGTTGAGGTACACCCCGAGGGGATTGGCGCAATTATTAATGGTAGTGGCAGTGCAGCTCTGTAGCACTAGAGACTTGGTGATATGAGCAGGAATGGTATAAACATGTTAGCTTCGAAAGGCAACGTTCTAGATGTACAGAAGGTAGATATCTACTTCTTTAAGCCATGTGGTTTGAGGAAGCAGAAGAAGCTTTCCTTCATAACGTCAGAGTAGACAAGGAAACTGCTGAGGATGGAGCAAGTTCATATAGAAGTCTATGGCCCTACATTTATTGCATCAATCTGAGGATCCCGCTACTATGATACTGTTATCGAAGACTGCAGCAGGAGTTGCGGTAGGTATAATGCAAACCTTCAAGTGAAGTTTTTTTGAAGTTTGATAATGGTGGAGAGTATATTAACTGACCGATTAAGTTTTGCGTCGAGAACTGGATTGTGATGCTGAAAATGGTCCTGGAAACACCTCTATAGTTTCGTGTTGCTAAAAGATTGACCCGAACATTCAGAGCAGAGAGCACGGGGCTTCGTGCAGAGGCTCCGAAGATGTTATGGGCAGATTCAGTTAGTACGGCCTACTTAATCTACCGCATACCCTACATTTCGATAGGGCTGCGTATTCCAGAGGAGGAATGGTGAAGGAAGGATACTAGTCTCGCACACTTGAAGGTATTTAGTTATGACTCATTTGTTAAAGTGAAAGATGTTTGCGGAGAAGCCATGAAATGTACATTCATAGGCAGCGGCTCAGATGAAATGTGATACAGCTTTCGGGATACGAAGAGTCGCCAAGTTATCCGAAGCAGAGATATTACATTTGTTGACTCGATTTATGGAGCCAGGTCTGTGACAGATTCAAGTAGCTTAATGAAGCCAATACATAAGAGTCAAGTGGTGTTAGTAGACATTACAAAGAACCTTGCAGAGAATGATAGCATAGTTGCAAAGCATAGGTTGAGTTCAAAAATCACTCAGAGCCCAGGTGGGAGCTCAAATACGAGTGAGAGGTCTAAAAATAGCGAGAGCTTCGAGGATAGTGGAAGATCAGATAAAGAATACTCTAAAGACGGAGCATCCTTTATGGAAGGAGGCTCCGAGACTCCACAGGTACGCAGATCCACCCGATAGTCTAGGGCTCCAGTAAGGTACTCGCCATTAGCAAACTATTTGCTACTGACAGAGAATGGTGAACCAGTCTTATTAAGAATCCTTGAGTAGCAAAGAATCCGTACAGTGAAAGAGGGCTATTAATGAAGAGATGGTTTCACTTGAAAAGAACCAGACATGTTTCTTAGTCAGATTACCAGCATGAAAGAAGGCATCACAAAGATTGTGGATGTTCAAGGTTAAAGAAGAGCAAGATGGCAGCAAAAGGTACAAGGCTCGATTGGTGGTTAAGGGTTTCCAACGAAAACGGGGGTAGACTACAATGAGATCTTATCTCCAGTTGTGAAGATGACTACAATCAGGTTAATCTTGAGTATTGTAGCTGCAGGATCCTTCTTATGTGGGAGCCTTGAATGATACATCTACACAGCACAAAAGCGAGGGTTTTTAGCTAGCTAGACAGAAAGAAAACCTAGAGTGCAGATTGATGGAAATTATGTATGGACTAATTCAAGCACCAAGGCTATGGTACTTGAAATTTGACAGTTTTATGCAAAAGGATAAGGTGCGAGTAATGTGCCATGAACCAATATTGCTACTATAAGAACATAGTTCATCCTGCATTAGACAACTATTAAAGGCTGATGACATGTTGGTCGCAGGCTCTGACATGACAGAGTTCAACAAGCCTAAGTGGTAGTTTCCCTTAGTGTTCGAGATGAAG
>BQNB010036953.1:0-49771 GCA_026074375.1 Tanacetum coccineum | reverse complement strand
TTGAATTATTTAGTTTCCGCCTAAACATTTGCTGGAGTCTCTCACGTATGTGCTTGTGATTACATAAGTACTATACATTCTTAAAGGCTAGAAGATCTATCTAGTCATAGATCCTATCACACGGAAGCACCAATACCCATCTATACTCAAACAAATACCCACTTTTATACCCAATACATAAAAATTAAATAATTTCTATACCACTAACCATATAGGTCCGGATTCATGTTAATAAAACACAAGACAAGAATTCAAATTTCACTTTCAATTAACTCACATGCTTATTTCCTCACTAAAAGTCTCATCCCTCCTCCTAAGGAGGAGGAGAGCACCTTACACAAGTGTACCCTAAACCACTCTTTCATCCATGGTTTATCCTAAATACTCCTAGTATATAAAGATGTACTAGCAAAGACTTAAACACATTTCCAATTGCAAGTAAACTTCACAATTTCTCTCTTGTTTCTCTCACTCATACCCACGGCTCATATAGTATTCCTAAGGTGTTCATAGTTTTGATTTTTCAAGTATACAAGTATTGTTGGGTATAATATCTAAGGTGTTGCAAGGTGGTTTGGAAGCTTGGGTATTATTTTGCAAGGGTTTTGATCAAGAAGATAACTAGGGTTTTCTAGTTAGGGTTTTGAATTTGGGTTTGATTTCTAGGGTTTGATCTTATGTTATTTATTTTCCTACACTTCTCTAAGGTTTACTTATACCCTAATCTTTCCATTTATTCATTTACTTATTTTACATACTTGTTATTATGTTAATCACCACCTAAGGTTTGTTTTTTATGATTTATGAAATATTACAAGCACATATACAAATTCAAATCTATATGTTCATACGTTGGAAATGATGTTACAATTATGTAAACACAAGAATATACATTATACAAGTGGTTAATTAATTTATATGTTTAGTTTGTAAATTAATTTGTTGAAAGTTTAATTACAAAGTTTATGTGCAAATAAAGTGAAGACATTTTATCTTGGACAATTATTATAGACATGGATATGAGGACCTAAAAATATATAAGACATATGGTATAAAGTATTATAGAAGACTTGTACTAATTAACCAAGTTTTAAATTATGAAACTAATTATGAATTACATATATATAAATACCTATTGTTTTGATGATTCTGTTAGAATTTGAGTTTTATAAAATCATGGAAACATTTTATTAAAATAGTAAGCATATAAAGAACTTAAAAAATAAGCTATAACGAAGAAGTTATGACACAAGGTTATGATAATTAAATATATAAAAGTGTTTTTATAAAAACTAAAACTGTTATAGATCTGATGGAAATTTATAAATATTTTATAATGATAGTACATGTCATGAGGATTCCAAGCATATAAAAAACTTGAAAAACGGAATTAAAACGAATGAGTTACAAGTTTATAAAAATAGTTTTATAAACTGTTTTGATTTTACTGAGTTGACATAAATTTTTATAAAATCAGTAAGTGTTTTATTTAAATATGTTATCTCATCACGATTCCATACATATAAAGAACAAGCGAAACGGAATTAAAAAGAATGAGTTATGATTTTTATGAGGTTACAACAATTAATTATATAAAAGTACTTTTATATAATTTTACAGAAATAGTAAAAGTTATTGTTCATCAGTAGCTAAAATATTATAAATGTAATATTTTGATAGATTTTCTTAATACGAAACCGTGGGCATAAGAAACGTATAAAACAGAGTTAAAACGATAAAGATATGAGGTTTATAAAACCTTGTGCACTATTTTTACTTTTGTACACTACTTTTATAAAATCAATTAAACAATTTATATACTATCATTATATAATCAATAAAAACATTAAATCAAGTATTATGATCAAATAATAAATTGTTGGACAAAGATAGCATTTTATTTTACAAGTACAAATACATATACCTTTATTTAACAAAGTACAATTTAAATATTGTTTTGACATTTTAAATTAAACAAAAACTATTTAGGTGGTGGTATAACTATATAACTTGTTATGTTGTATTTATATTAAATACATTATACTTATATGGCCTATAATTAATTAGGTTGCACTCGGATTCCGCGAGACATTTCACTTATTTGATTTATATAATCAACACATTCACTTGAGGTGAGTTCATAGCCCCGCTTTTATACAATTACAATGATTTACAACTTTAGGGTGAGAAACGTGCATTGTTTTGCAATTGGACGCAAGTATACTTTAAACAAAATTACGAGTTTGCCTAAGTAGCTATAACCCACTATGCCCATGAATCATGAACTGTTAATTATTGGATTGTAAGCGTGAATGTTATGAATAGATCTATTTGGGATTGACATCCTCGTTCAGGTGAGTAGTGCTCACTAGTTTCAGAGGTACCCAAACGACGAATGTATACCATGTCGGAACAATTTGGATGTTGCGGGTTGAACATCTACACGGGCACATTATGTGCATTAATTTGCATACATATATATTGTAGCTTCAGTGTCATGAGCTTAGTGCATTTCATAATTACATTTTGTGATATTGTATGTGTTACATGTCTTACACTTGGAAATTTTGCGGTCCTTCTTTATACATTACTTAAACCTATGAATTCACCAACTTTATTTTGACGTTTTAAAGCATGTTTTTCTCTGGTCAATAAGGCAAGAACAAGGATACATTGGTGGTCATCATTTTGGAGTCACATTTCCATAAAGATTTAAGTGCATTACATTTTGGAGTATTTGTTATGTATTAAAATCTTTACACTTTTCAAGGATGAACAAATTATGCTATGATCTTTTGTAACAAACAATTTATTTAATCCAATGTATCAATTTTCAAATAACTAATATAGAGGCCGTTCTCATATTTTGTGCTATTGATCTATGATGTAACACTCTCGGACCCATATTCCGTTGCGACCCTATTTGGGGGTGTTACATGATCAACTAGACTGGAACAACCCTGAAAGTGATAGATATCCATTCGACTTGAGCAAACCACTAACTCTGGTTATGTCAGGAAATCTTCAAATCAACCCGGTTGATTACTTCTTCAACAATGACTTGGCATACTTGCAAGGAGGAAGCACCTGCAGAACATACACGACTTCGTTGACCAAGACAAAGGCTACCAAGTATGACTTACCTAGAATTGAAGATATGGTACCCAACTTGTGGAGTCCCGTAAAAGTAGCTTATGACAAACATGCTCTTTTAGGCACTTTACACTAGGGTCCCAAAAGACAAAGATTCTATGGATATGCTTCCAACAGGGTGTCCAAACATGATGTGTACTCCACCAAAAGAATTCTTGCAATGACAAATGTCAAAGTTAAAGAATGGTATGGTTATGGTCATCTTGAGGAGATTAAAGTTCGAAGACCTGATCAACACTTATACAAGTTTATGGAAGGATACTTTCCACGACTTCATCTACATGACATCGAGGATATGTTGATCCTCCTTGTTCAGAACAGACTCTTCAACCTTAAAGGTGATGTCATTGTACACTTGGCTGCAGCATTACGTATGTTCACAAGACGTATCGTGATCCATAAGAGAGTGGAAGACCTTCAACTTGGTGTCGAAAGCTACCAGAAGAAGCTCAACATCTCTAAACCAATGACGCATAAGGCCAGAATCACTGATCTAAAACCATATTCTGCATACTCTAACCCTCAAGGCTTCATATATGTGGAAAAGTTGGGAAGAAACAGACTGATGTGTTCTCACGAGCTCTACAAGTTCAGTGAAAGTACACTCATATCTCTCCGTGATACTCTCAAAGACATGACCAACAATTTGGATATGGGTTATACAAGTGTCATGCCAAGAAGAAGATGGACTAACTTGGACAAGAAAAGGTCTCGCATTATGATAAAGGATATTGATTGTCAGTTGCTGGATAGAAGGTTGATGACAAGCTTGGAAAAGTTCATTGGTGAAAGATATTACGGGGAAGACCCTAGACTGCTTCAGAGGACAATATGACTTTGTCATACTTTGTCATTCTATTTCAGGTCATTCTGTCGTAATTATAAACTTGTGAATATGTAAATAAGTAGTGTAAGACTAAAATTAGGCATATATAGTGTTTGAGTATGAGTTTTCAAGAATTTCTTAGTAAATTCAAAAAATTTCAAATTAACATACTCAAACACCATATAATTCCCTCAAAAATTAAGGGGAGCATTAAAATGTTCCTAATAAGGCTTAATATATATAATCAGAACATTTCTCTCCCCAAAATAATTTTTATACATATTTGAATCAATTGATATCTAAAATATCAAGAGATTTGAAATTTTTGATAAGGGTAGAAAATGATTCAAATATATATAACTTGTAAAATGTGATCTGGATGACTCTAGTACAGCTTCCTCCTCGTATGTGCAAAACATTTTCGAATATCAATGCACATATGCAGGGGGAGAAATTTTAAAAAGAAAAAACATCGAGGTACTAAATGTTTTGATTTATATCACAAAGTATCTTGATCGATGTTTTCAAATGGTTTTAAGGCTGAGAGCAATACCAAAAGAGCGACCATGTATTTAATTAATTGGAGTTATAATGTGGTTAGGTATAGGTGTTCGTTCCTACGATCCAGCCAGAACCGGAGGGATCTACTCAGTGACATTCCATTAGTTAAAATAGAAGTCCATAGGTATGATAAAAAGGAGAAAAAGTGAGAAAAAAGAAAAATGTGGACTAAGACAGAGCTAACACTGGAACAAACCCAACAAGGTGTTAGTAATTAAGTCTTGGTAAGCATTGAAGGGGTTGAAGAATGAAAAAAAAAGTTAAGATAAAGGGTGAAAAGAAAGAAGCCCTCCTTACACTTAGGCAGAAACTAGGTCAATACATATACTATCAGAAACACTAAGTTGTTGTCTGGTATTGAAGATAGTCATCATGAACCCAGTGATGCGATGCACAACCCTCGCTAGCCACTCAAGGTCTCTCAAAAGACTCTTGTTTCATTTCTCAGGGAGATTACACACATTTCTATCGACTTTCTCACTCCGATTTAGTTAGTATTGAAAAGGTGGTAGTCTGCTCCAGTATCCGATTACTAAAACTAAAAGTGCACTATCGAGTCTAGAGCCAAAAGAGATCATCCATAAATCTTACTAGGACACTATCCAAATATATTTGTTTTTCAAACACTATGAAAGCCAGTAATATCTTAAGAGTCCTACGCATTATCCTTGTGATTTTGCCAGAACATCAGAGTGATATTTAAGTATTCACAATGATGATGGAAATCCTTCTAGAGCCAACATCAAACAAGCTCTACGGTAGGTGACTTGTGAGATCCTATATGGATTAAACTTGTGACACTTGATATCGATTCGGTCCAAACTATGAATTAACGATTGATGACTTTTGAAATGCATAAAACTCTCGATGTGTCACAAAATCACTTTAGCAAGTGACACGTCAGTTGATTTTCAAATCAATTTTTGATTCAATCGGTGATACTTTGTCTTACTGGTTCACTCATACCGTGTTGTCTACTTTGAGACACTCTGGTAATGAGAACGGCTAGTGCAGCTACAAAAACCCTGTCAAAGAGATTCTTCGGAATCCTACCTGATCATAGGCAGTATTTATACTGATTAACATGGAACCGTGGTTATTTCATCCGTATTCGACGAAGTGACAAAGACACTTTCATCCATATATGTTGTTTTATCACTAACCCACTTATACAAGTAATCCCGACGGTAGCTGCAGCTGGTTTAAGACAAGTCAAGATTCATAGCCACATGTTCATACTCGACCGACATATATAAAGACATTATGAAAGCTCAAGTACAAGATTTTAAGAACTTTGGTTCTTAATACAATGAGTTCCATCAGGATGTATTTCAAATGCTTTATCTATTCCTCGTAAGTTTTCAGCCTTGATGTTTTCTTCTTTGAGTGCTTCGGTTTGAGCTTTAAGAATTTGTGATGGTAAGTTTGGATGAATGGTCATAACTAATGATCTAACTCGGAGTGGTTTGATTCGTTCCTTCCGGCTTAAGGCATCTGCTACAACATTTGCCTTTCCAGGATGGTAGCGAATTTCACAATCGTAATCTGCAAGTAATTCTAACAAACGGCGTTGTCTCATGTTCAACTCTTTTTGATCAAGGATGTGCTGAAGACTTTTATGATTAGTGAACACAGTACATTTTGTACCGTATAGGTAGTGTCTCCAAATTTTAAGAGCGAACACAACTGCTCCTAATTCGAGATCATGAGTGGTATAGTTTTCTTCATGAGGTTTGAGTTGTCGGGATGCATATGCAATAACTTTCTCTCTTTGCATTAACACCGCTCCCAGACCTTGATGGGATGCATCACAGTAAACAACAAAATCGTTGTTTCCTTTCGGTAATGCTAAGATTGGATCTTCACAAAGCTTCTGTTTTAGTAATTGGAAAGCCGACTCTTGATCTTCACCCCAAATATACTTCTTGTTTTTATGGGTTAATTCAGTCAAAGACTTTGCAATCTTCGAAAAACCTTCGATGAATCTCCGGTAGTAGCCGGCAAGTCTTAAGAATTGACGTATTTCTATGGGTGTAGTAGGGGATGCCTAATTCTTAACTGCTTCAATCTTGGCGGGGTCAACATGAAGTCCTTGACTATCAATTAAGTGTTTAAGAAATTGCACGATACGAATCTAGAAATCACACTTAGAGAACTTGGCATACAACTTCTCTTTCTTGAGTAATTCTAGGATTATTCTTAGATGATTTGCGTGCTCTTCTTTGTTACGAGGTGGATAAGATATCATCGCAGAACTCATCACAAATTGACCAAGTATGGTTTACACCCACGATTCATGAGATCCATGAATACAGCAGGTGCGTTAGTTAAACCAAATGGCATCACTTGAAATTCATAATGTTCGTATCTTGTTCTGAAAGCAGTCTTGGGAATATCTTCATCCCTGACTCTCAGTTGATGATAACCTGATCTCAAGTCGATCTTTGAGTAAACACTCGAACCTTGAAGTTGGTCAAATAAGTCATCGATCCTGGGTAATGGGTAACGATTCTTTATGGTAAGTTTATTCAACTCCCGGTAATCGATACACATTCTAAAAGATCCGTCTTTCTTTTTAACAAATAAGACAGGAGCTCCCCAAGGTGAAGTACTTGGTCGAATAAAACCTCGGTCTGCCAACTCTTGAAGTTGGTTAGATAGTTCCTGCATTTCTGAAGGAGCTAATCTATAAGGTGCTCGGGCTACAGGTGTCGCTCCTGGAATTAAATCGATTTGAAATTCTACTTGACAAACGGGAGGAAGGCCAGGTAGATCTTCAGGAAAAACTTCTGGGATCTTCTTGACACCGGTATGTCTTTAGTCATTTTCGTCCATTCATTTTCCATTATTTGGGCTACAAAAACTTGACATCCCCTGGATATATACCTTTCGGTTTTATACATGGATATGAGATTTAGTCGGGTTTTACTTTGGTCACCTCGAATGATTAATGTTTCACTGTCGATGGGTATGTAGACAACTTTCTCGTCACAGATGATCTAGAATGATATTGGATAAAATCCATACCAATGACGTGACGTCGAAACTACCGTGGTTTAGTCGGGATACGATCAATTTTGAAAGGTTTGGTTTAACAAGATAGGATTGCACCCTGATTAACGGTGTGATCACTTATCAATCTGTCTGTGCCTTTACTAAAGGTTTCCGGTCAGCCATTTCGATATCGGAAAAGGTATCACATTGAATGGTCGTGAAAATATTTTCTTTAGAGGCAAGAGATAGGTGACAGCTTTTATCGGTCTCCAGAATTAAATAATCTCTAGCTAGATGTTTGTTTAGAGATAACATACCCGTGACTACGTTCGAGTCTGATGAGCATTCTATCCCCTTAGATGTAGGCTCTTACCTGGGTCATTGTTGGTGGTGTGGTGGTCTTTCAGCTCCTAATTTGCATAATACCCTTTCTCGCACTCGGATGGCAAAGTAGCAATGTACTGTTGCTGATTGCTTCTAGTGGCTGGTCCTTTGTTTTTACAGTTCTTAGTCAGATGGCCCACCTTGTTACAAGTATTACACTTAACAGTGCAAGGTCCTGTGTGATGCAGAGTACATTTCTTACACAAGAGACAGTTTCCAGTATATCTATTATTTTCAGTTGGGGTGGCAGCATAAGCCCTGAAGGTTTCCTGTCTTCTGTTACATTTGTGGTTGGTGAATTTTTGTGCGGGTTGTTGGTGTTACGGTAGTTGTTATTATCGTTGCGGTAGTTATTGAAAGTTCTTCTATCGTCAAACTTTCGTTTGTGATCACTTGATACTTGCACCAGAGTGTGCTTTGTTACCTGATCCATTAGCCTCTGGGCTATGTTAATGGCTTCCTCCTAGAGTTGAGTTTAGAGGCTTGAATTCCTTTGGTAACATTCCCCTTCAAGACTTCAAGGCAGTCCCCCGATGGAAAAACTTCCATCATTTTCTCAGGAACTTGGCAACATAGTGGGACACAAGGGTTTATAATTCCTGGATTCTTCACAATATGACTTGAGATCACTCCCCTTCATAGTCAGATGTAAATTCGTCTTCCATCTTCTGGACTTCAGTTCGGGGACAATATTTCTTTATCAAAAGCTTCTTGAATTCAACCCAGGTAATCTTGTAAGCTTCTTCTATCCCAATAGGTTGGGCAAAAGAATTCCACCAAGATAGAGCTTCTTCAGTTAAAGTACCAGTAGCAAACTTTACCTTTCATGTTCCTGCGATACTGTTGCTACGGGAAAAACACCGATTCAGTTCTTCCAAACCAGCGGATGAGCACCAATAAGCGCTTCCGTACTTTAAAGTTGATAGGTTGGCAGCTCATGAACTCTTTGTAGCTACATTGTCTTGCCACAGGAGCTTCTCTTGGTATGGTGGTATTATCAGTATTTGCCTTGTTAGCGGCTTGTGCTTCCAGAGCTGTGGTAACACTGTCAGCAACTAGTTTCCTGATGGCAGCCTGAGTCATGGCTGGTGCTTCAGATGTTGACATCCTTTTGGGAGGCATTCTATCAACATAAGATAACATGTAATAAGAATGATATCACAAGTCTTAAAATGATTAAAGTTCAAAAATAAACATTGTCACAATAGTGATATTGAAATCATAGATAATTCATATCAAATAAGTATCTATGATTTATTTAGAAATCATGGTATGATTCATAACGATGGAGACGGAGATGATGATATAGAACATAGGATGAATATAAAACGGGATCACCGTTATATTATATCATGAACGACTTGCCTTTGTATTATACATAGTCAATATTTGACAAGTGTTATTTATACCACACATCCCGTGGCTAGGTTCTATCAAAAGCTATAACTAGTATCTAATCTAGTAGTCCGATGGTCCTTCCTGGCTGTTCTTGAGTTCATAGATTGCATTCAGAAGACTTTCCTTTTTAACCCCTTTTTGGTGGTAACGGGACTTGGATTTTCTTATTTTTGAGGATTTATTTCTAGATTAGCAATTCCTGAAAGCGAGCCTGAGCAATCTTGTAGTTATTTCCTATTTTCTTTCTTGAAGATTAGCATTCGAGGCATGCGCCCTTTTGGAGTTCAGCTTCCAGATTGTCGAAATCTTGTTGTATAATCACCCGACCTTTTCCGAGACCTTCTATTTTGTCTTCTATGTGCTCAATGCGGTCGAGAGAGAGTTCATCTAGGTGATTCAGAATTTCCTCAATTTGCTCCTCGTGACGTTCCAGACTTGTCTTACGAGAGCTTTCTCCCATCTCAAATTCTTGAGGTAGGGCAGAAGTAGAGGAGAATGATTGGTTAGCCGCAACCAACCCCCCCATTGTTTTCTAGGTGTACAATAATTCCTCCGAAAGAAAGAATTCTTGAGGATTAAACATTGGAGATAGCATTGTAGATGGAGGCACAATAGTTGGTGGTGGAATAGGTAATTCTTTAGCATAGTATGCATGCATGACCTTCATATAGGGGTCATCATGAAAAAGTGAAAGAGTTGGTGAAACTATTGGAACTACACCAAATGAGTTATTTGAAGAGCTAGAATAAGTTTTTCCTG
Organism: Tanacetum coccineum; assembly: GCA_026074375.1. Lineage (NCBI taxonomy): Eukaryota > Viridiplantae > Streptophyta > Magnoliopsida > Asterales > Asteraceae > Tanacetum > Tanacetum coccineum. The sequence goes on along the minus strand of BQNB010036953.1, from coordinate 39,696 downwards.
GTGAAGCTGGGACATAGTCCGGGGAAGCCGGGATATAGTCCGGAAAGTTAGAGGAAAAAGCATCCTCAATATCGGAAGTAGGATGGTTGGGAGAAGACATCACTCTGTTAACAACCCAGTGGTAAATAACATAAGTTATTATATAATAGATATTAATAGTTATGTATCTTTACATACTATTCAGGAGATGTAGTGGCACGGAGGACTTTCTTGGATGGAAAAAAAGAAGTTATAGTTAAGGTTTTAACCTTGTTCTCTATAACCTTGGCTCTTGATACCAAGCATATAAAACACCCCCTTTTTGACATATTAGCAGCGGGAAGCTTATGGGTATTAATTTCATAGTACACAGTCATAAATCATATGAAAACGACTAGAAAGAGACGTTTTTTAAAAGTAAGTATTTCATTCAATAATTATCAGAGTTTTACAAACAGAGGTCCTAAAATCTACATGAAAACATAAAGTTTGAATGATAACAAGTTTAGCCATCTTCAGTCTGTGCCACTCCGTGCCATTAGATGTGCGATTAACCTGAGATTAACATGCTCAAAACAGGTAACACAAATGGGTTGAGTGAATTCATAGGTTTCTAATAAATAGTGTGAATAAAGTCATTAAGAGTGGTTGCGTGTTTATTACACCTATTAAGTGTAATAATTGCAATGAGTACAATTATTATGGAAAACAGTATTATTGCGTCTAAGCTCATGGAACTCAAACAAACTAGTGTATATATCAATAATGATATATATAAAGATAATGCCCCCCGTGTTGGTAATTGGCATATACCTATGAGTTTTAAATATAGCGCGTTTGGTTACCTATCCGGCTAACACAAACGGGATTCGTCAATCCCAATAGGCCTATTCACAATATTCACGTTCACTCGCAAGTGATTAATGGTCCATGATGGTGGGGGTCTTTTGGCATAAAGGGACTTAGACAACAGATGCAATAATATATCAGGATAGCATACATTTAGAAAACACTTGTATTCATGGTTTATAGCATGTATCCCCCTCACGGGTTTATGAAATAGAATATTTAAAAGTGAGGCTATGAACTCACCTTAACAGTATAGGGAAATCTAATTGATGGCAAAAGTATATCAAGTGAAAGTAACGGCTTCGTCACGCAACCTGGGGTGATATGTCAAGTCTTAGTGTGATAGTTTATGTTTCAAAACTTCATAAAGTTTAACGTATATCTTTGATTTATTAAATTATGGAAATATTGTATCGCTGTTCGGGCTATCATAATTCAGAGGCCATGTAGTATCGTTTGAGGAGTCAGGGCACTTTAAATCGTAAACCCAGCAAACTCGTCAAAATGAAAACTCAAATGAAACCTTTCATATGAAATTCCTTAGTAATGTGATACAATAAGATTTTAGATTTCTTCAAAAGTTAGTTGATGATAATTTATGTTAAATATATAACAAAATAATGCGTCGATTTATGATTAATAACGATAAATATGTCAGGTTTTAATAAAGTCGAGTTTCATAATATTAATATATATTTTTATAATTTATATAAAAATATTATATTCTATATTTTTAAGTTTGCAAAATTGGCAATATATACCCTTGGTTTATAAACTTTTACAACTTTAGTCCTTTATATATAATTTAAACCTTTAACTTTGAAACTTGGCAAAATAGGTCCTTATAGTTATAACTTTAGAATAATGACATTTTCAGCCCCTTTAGTTATAAATTTCAGAAAGTTACGATATATACCCCTATGCATGGAAATATTTGCAAAACAAGTCCAAAAAGCCATGCAAGCTTATTTTAGGATTCCAAATGATATTTTTAGGTTATAGCTTATTAGAATAAGCTAAAATAAGATGTTCTAATGTAACAAAAGTTTAGAAAAAGGATTCGTTAGCTAGAAAATCAAAACGGGTCGTTTTTAGGGTTTTAACCAAAAACGCATGGGTTTGAGGATTCAAAGCTTCAAACAAGAGTTTATATATGATCTTAAGAGTATTATGAACATTCTAATACAGATTATAAGTTTATGGAACAAGATCTTAGGCTTACTTGAGCTAAAATGGGTCGAAATGGGTTTTTATGACTAGCTATGCTAGAAAACAATGGCTTTCATATCACTTCGTTTTTCTTGCTTCTTGGCTTCTATTCTGAGCTTAGGGACTTCTATTGATCCTTCTTGGTCTGAGTTAGAACTCCATTTGAAGTGGGTCGATTAAGATTTTGTGGTGTGATTTGAATGAACTGGCGTGTTTGGTATTATAGCTTCAAAATCACTTGGTGGCCAGAACCTTAAAGAGGGGTTCAAGGGCTATAAAGTGATGACTAAGGGAGGCTATAAGGTAAGTATTGTGGGCTATAAAGGTATATATTCAAGGTGGAAGGGTTTTAGGGGGGTTCAGTTACATATAAGTGACAAGGAAGTAATTTTGCAAACTTGGTGGCCAAGGTGGTGAATAAGGTGCTTGTCTAATCTAATGTTAAAAACCAAAATATCAAATAAAAATCAAGATTAAATTTTCACTCCCCGGCAGCGGCGCCAAAAACTTGATGTGTCGTTGTGTGGTTGTAATTTATGTTTCAAGTTTTAAATTTATATTTTGCCGACTTTACCAAAAACAACACTTTAACGGGCAGTGTACCCGGTCAGATGGGAGTTTCGTGGTAAGTAGGGTGTCGATCACTAAGAGCGAGAAACAATCTTTCAATTTATTAATATTTTGGTTATCTAAACTAAGTTAATTCTATTCTATGTTAAACCTATGCTAAACCTATGTTAATCCTAAATCTAACGGATAAGGGGGTTTTCAGCCTGAGAGACTGGCACGGGTTTTGTGGTGACTAAAATCAACTTAAGACACTAAAACACACGCAAGCAAATTAACAGAAGATAAAAGAGCGGTCTAGCCAAATATAAGAAAACTGTATTAACCATTATTAATCCAATTAGAACGTTGGTTTGTTTATTTAGTGCAATGATTACTTATCTCGAGGCGGCATATCATTCTTAAGACTTAGGCGGTACTTCTTCCTAAGACCTAGATACGAAGAATTCTGTCACAATTAAACGTATCCGCATAAAGCATCCTTATTTGCTGATTATAATCTATCTTAGGGATTAAAGCAATGGTGATCTTGTTAAACCCTAGCTCATAGAGACTTTACCTACTTACTGCTTAAAGGCAATTCATACACTAGTAGTCCACTAACCAAGTCTTTACCAATTAATTGAGAACGTACTTGTTGATCCCAAGGGTCACCTGCCGGTCCAACTAAGCTCGCAATCTAAAGGCAAAGATAGGTTATTATTCGTGATCCCATTGGTCTAGATGTATAAATCACTATATGGAGAGCCATCCTAGCATCTAGATTACTTGGTCTGTATCACTAGATCTAGTTGAATGATAGGTCGCATACAAAAGCATGTAAACAAGTATAAATTGATAAACATAAACAAGCAATCAACGATAAATTAAGCAATCGATATAAACAAAACCAAACATTCAAATCTTCATAATAATGGCTAATACCCAAAGGTATTAGCCTTCAAACATCATAATCAATACAAGAGTAATAATTTAGCCAAGGTAAACTAACCGAGTTAACGAATGATACCAACAACTGAATGATTACAAGAGTATAGGAGATTACAAGTTGTTTCCTATGGAATTAATTGCTATGCTAGACCTCTTCTGCTATTTTTCTCTTCTGAAAATCGACTTTTATGGTTTAGGTATCGAAAATATGATTTAGTACACTAAAAACCCGTTTTTAGGTTTTCTATTTATAAGGTCTGGAATTTGGTCGATATGGCGTATTAACTGAGGTCAATACGGCGTATCGAGGTTTCTTAGAGTAGGGACCACGTTCGATATCTTTCAAAATATTTTATTACTAAATCTTAAATACGGCGTATTGATCTTCTCTGGATACGACGTATTGAATCTTGTTCCTTTGTGGTCTTTAGTGAAGTGCAGGCACAGATACACCATATCTTCCTTGATGGATATGGCGTATAGGATGTCAGAACAGTAATCATCAAATGTCTTCGTTTAAGCTCCAGAATGCGTGCCATTTAGCTAATCTTAACCAAGTACTCCATAATTACTTCAATTTCTCAAATACAAACGATTAAGTAACAATTCTTTGCAATAATTATACAAAATGGGTTATTTACATATGATAAATGATGCTATAAAAGTAACGTTATTTGATGTCATCAGATGGTTAGTAGATTGCTCAATCCTCATCATGTTAAATTCAAGGAACAGTCGTAACCGGACACAATCTTCACTATTTTTCCCATCTATCAATATAGAAATACGAATTTATAACTAAATTTATCATTGATTTTTGTAGAATGCCATTTTGTTTAGCAATTAAGCCCACTTGAGTTCTGTAAAAAAAATTTAGCCTAATAAAGAAGTTTTCTGAAACCCAATCATGGATAACCAAAACCTAAAGTATTAGCCCATTTAAAATTTACGAAACCCATTTTGTAGCCCAATAAGCCTTTTACGAAACCCATTGAAAAGCCCAATAACCATTTACGAAACCCATTGAAAAGATATTACGAAACCATTCATTGCTTTCGTAAAACATGCTTAACAAATCAAGTGATAAACTGAGTAATTTGTCATAACTTTAAGCCTAGAAGTATCACCGTATTCACATTTTAAGACCAGTTAACTATCAAAAGGCTTTGTTTCATTTTTACGAAACCATCATGGTTACGAAACCTTTTAATTATTAGTCCATTCATGGTGTTTTAAATGATCTACCAGCATAAATCATTATTCAAGACACTAAAGAACATTTCGCCTCAATCAATTTCTCATTACAAACACTTTCATTTTTACAAAACCCTAGATGTATACGAAACCTATGTAAGAATCAATTAAAGCAGTTAATCACAAAAGAAATCGAATATAATCTTGTTCCTTACGTTTGTTAATCACTATAAAGTGAAAGAACGATTTGGATCGTTGTTTTCAAAGTTAGGAAAGCTCAAAATTGCAAAGCACTTACGAAAGCTATTGTTGTATGCGTACGAAAGTAATAGGTTACGTATGAAACCTGTTCCTTTTATACGTACGAAAATAACTTTGCGTTTTGACATTTTTAGTCCCTCTACTTACTTTCGTAAACATTAATAACCCATACGAAAATTACTTTTGCATTTTGAGTCCTTCTACTTACTTTCATACACTTTAACATCTAAAAAAAATTCATAACTCCTATTTGAACAAATATCCATTTGAAATTTCTTTCCTTTTGATAAAGGTTTTATTAAAAAAGAAATCATTTTTGCTTTTGAGAACACATTTTTTGATTTTCTGATGATGAAGTGACTGAAAAATTTATAACTCTCCCTTAATAAAATATCTAATTAAAGAACTTATCGAGAAATAGTTAATTTTGCAGTTTTGAACATACTTGAGAAGATTTTGAAAAATAAGAATTTCATAATTCCCCCTTAAATAAATGTCTAATTAAAAAACTTAGAGATTGTTAATTTTTGTTATTTTTCCACACTTGACTTTTTTCAAAATTGATGATTTTTGAAAGATGTTCTTAAAGAAATCCTCATTTTGTGAATGGATTATGATTACAAACCACATATTTTTAGCAGTGAAAGATCATTTTATAAATGATTTACTCCCCCTCAGTTCATGACACATTGTTTTTGCATTTAAAGAATCACTTTTGAGAAATACAATATCATGAAACTGATAAAAACGGAGAATATATGTGTTTGCATCTTTAAGTTAAAATTTTGTTTTTATTTTTTATTTGTTTTTAATTTTTGAAAAAGAAATAAAATATTTTGGTTTTTTAATTTTCCATTTTTTATATTGTTTTTGAATTCATTTACAAAAAGTTTTTGATGTATGATCTTTCATTCAAGAAGATAACTTTGTCAGACGTTCCAACTCAGTTGGAGTCATACATCTCATACCAATCATGTGAACTAAATACTCAAACATTTCTCTTGGAAGGGCTTTAGTAAATAGATCAGCAAGTTGATATTCCGTCCCGACAAAGTAAAGTTCAATGGTACCTTTTTCAACATGCTCCTTGATAAAATGATAACGAGTGTTAATGTGTTTTGTACGTGAATGTTGTACCGGATTGCAAGATATGGCAATTGCAATTTTTGAGTCACAATACATTAGAATCTTGTTGTACCGAAATCCATAACCTAGAAGTTGCGTCCTCATCTAAATGACTTATGTGCAGCATGCAGATAAAGATACGTACTCGGCTTTCGCAGTTGACATTGCGGTACAATCTTGCTTTTTAGACGACCAACTGACCGCACTTAAGCTTAACACTAGACAATTAAATGGCCTCCAATGTTGATTTTTGCAATCAATCATTACAACCTGTCATGATCGCATCTAAATATGACAATTAGTTCAAACCCTAAGTCCTTCGAATACAAGAACCCATGGTTAATGATTTTCATTAGTACGAAAGATCTGTTTACACTCTTGAAGGTGTTTTTCAGTAGGGCGTGTCTGATAACGCGCACATACAAATGCCGCAAAGGCAATGTCTAGTCAACTAGCAGTGAGATACATAAGTCCCTCAATCATACTATGATAGTTAGTTTGATCAACTTGGGTACCCTGTAAATCTGCATCTAGTTTGACTATAGCCATTGGTGTACTAATTGAATCACATTTTTCCATCCCATATTTCTTATGAAGATCCATAGTATATTGTGATTGACATATAAAGATTCTTCGAGGTGATTGATGAACCTAAATTCCAAGAAAGAACTTCATTTCACCCATCATTGACATTTCAAAATTATCTTTCATTAGTTTTGCAAATCTATTTGAAAAGACTTGATTTGATGACCCAAAAATTATGTCATCGGCATAGATTTGAACAAGTAAAATGTCATCCCCGCGTCTTCTTGTGAACAATGTCGGATCGACAATACCTTTTGTGAAATGGTGTTCGATTAGGAATGAGGAAAGCTTGTCATACCAGGCTCTAGGGGCTTGTTTGAGACTGTACAGAGCCTTTCTTAAGACGATATACGCGGTTAGGAAAGTCTAGATCTACAAATCCATCAGGCTGTCGTACAAAAAACTACCTCATATTAGTGAACGTTACAAAAATGCCAAATTGAACTCCATCTGGTAGATAGGAAAGTTCTTGTGAGCCGCGTATGTCATAAAGATTCTAACAGCTTCGAGTCTTGCAACAGGTGCAAAAGATTCCTTAAAATCGATACCCTCCTCTTGACCATATCCCTTGGCAACTAAATGAGACTTATTCCAAATAACCGTGTTTTCAGTATCGGTCTTGTTTTTCCAAAGCCATTTGACTGCTATTATGTTTATGCCAATAGGGCATTCGACAAGTACCCAAACATCAAGGCATTTAAACTGATTCAGCTCATCTTGCAAGGATTCAATCTAGTTGTGATCAAGCATAGCTTCCTTGATGTTTTTTTGGTTCAGTAGTACTCACTGTTAGTACGTACATAAACGTTTCAGCATTAGTGTGAAGTCGATGTCTTGTCATTACAGGTTTTGAAGGATCACCAATCACTTGTTCAATTGGATGATTCTTAGTCTACTTATCAGTAGAGCAATGTGTTTGGTGAAACTCGTGCATATTTGATAGATTCTGATATGTTGAAGATGACTCAGCTTCTTCAAATACAGGAGTGTGAAGTGGATTATAAAAAACATTTCCGTCAAATTCTGCAACATCTTCTTGAACTAATTCATCGGTATTTTCATTCGAGATTGGAGTGTTTAGTTCAGTGTCAACTGGTTCTACTGATGAGGATACTATTTGAGGAGCTTCATCTTCTTCAACGACAATTGACGATGATGAAGGAGTGTCTTCGTTATCAAGAGTATTTGCAGCAGAATTATCTGACACTTCTGGAGTACTCGTCGCATAGTATTCTTCATATAGAGGACCAAACAAATTATCCACGTCTATTTTTGACGATACAGATTGTAAATCTTCCGATGAATCTTGAAAATTCGTGCAGTTAAAACTGGGTCCTGCATTGTTGCATTCAGAAGCCATTGTTGTTTCATCAAATTTGACATGTATCGTTTCCATTATCTTTTTGGTTCGGCGGTTATAGATACGAAAACCTTGTGATGACTCAGAATAGCCAATAAAGATACCAATGTCAGCCTTCGGTTTCATTTTCCTAAGATCATCACGATCATTTGTTAGATAACAAAGAGATCCAAACACATGAAAGTATTAAATATTAGGTTTTCTTCCTCGAATCAGCTCATAAGGAGTCTTGTTGTACCTTGTGTGTACAATAGAGCGATTATGAGTAAAACAAGCAGTAGCAATAGCTTCGGCCCAAATAAATTCTGGAGTTTTAAAAAGATGAGCATTGTTCGTGCAGCCTCGATGAGTGTACGATTTCTACGTTCAAAAACACCATTTTGTTGAGGCATTTGAGCAATTGAAGTATTATGGACAATGCCTAACTTTACATAAAATGACCGTAATTTTGTGTTTTTGAACTCAGTTCCATTATTAGTTCGGATCTTCAGAATTTGAGCCTTTAGGTTCCGTTAAACTTGATTAATGAAATTGATGATCATATCTGAAGCCTCATCTTTGGTACGAAGAAAGTATACCCAGGTGTATCGAGAATAATCATTGACGATCACTAGAATATATTTCTTGCCATTGATACTTTCTACCCTTATTGACCCACATAAATCCATATGAAGTAATTCGAGTTTGGTTTCTGTGCTTGGAACCAATTTCGGTGGAAAGGAAGCTTTCTTGCTTTTTCCTTGCTTACAGGCTGAACATAAGTGATCTTCATCATACTTAAATTTTGGAAGCCCATCACCTAGATCTTTTGACGTGAGTTGATTAATGGTACCAAAGTTCAAATGAGAAAGCCTTCAGTGCCATAACCATGATTTTGTTGATGTGGCTGTGGACATTAAGCATACTGGAGAAGAAGCTGCCAACTCAGAAATAGAGATAGTGTAGAGATTTGAATCACGATAATCGGTAAGCAAATCATCACCCTCTAAATTCCGAACATAGCAAGTGTTTGCACGAAAGGCTACTTCTAAATCTGCATCATAAAATTGTCCAACCGAAAATAGATTGTGTCCTAGGCCCTCAACGTAGTATACATGACATATCATGAGATTGCCATGAACATAATCTCCATATCCAGTTATTGCAGCAAAATGATCGTCTCAGAAGAGGACTGTTCCCACGAATTTCTCAATGAAATTTCTTATCAATTGAAGATTACTAGTCATATGCTTTGAGCACCCGCTATAAAAAATCTAAAGGCTGAGCTGGATCACCTGCATCACATGGAACAAATGTAGATATAAGAGTGGACAGTTTGGCTACCCATTTCTGAGTGGTAGCTGGTGTTTTAGATTTTGTTCGAACACTAGTACTACTCCTTGATACACTAGGTGGTGATTGTGCAGTTTTGCTTTTAGGTGACCAATTAAAACATGGTTGATATTCAAACCATTTTTGCCACTTTTGGCTTATTGCAATAATGTTTTTCATGTAAATGTTAAGTGTCCTACATTGACTAGACTCAGGGGATAGTGATAACGCACTAGAGACCTTAGTTGTTGATTTTGGGGTTCTAGCAACACTTAATCTAGATTTCGCAACTACAGAAGTAGCTCCTAAATTCTTATATTTTGCTGCTACGGGGGTAGTGAATAAGGCTCTTTTTACTCTAGAATTTACAAACAAAGCATAACGAGCAACACATTTTTCAATAGAAAGCATAAACACATCTTTACCACAAGAAACACAAACAATATTCGAACCATCATTAACAGCATTTACAGTGTTTAATACACTTGTGTTTGATTGACATATAGTCGAATTCATTATTTCACGCTTATTAGAATCTATTCTAACACTACTTGACACCTTCCAAACATGTGCAGATGAGCTCTTTTCATTAGTGTTCTTCAAGACTCTATTTTTCGATTTAGTGTCCTTTGACTTTGGTCTTCTAACACTATTAGAACTCCCTACTCATGTGGATTTAGAAGCATTCATGTTAGTTTTAGAAACTTGCGTGTGTGAATCTTGTGTTGGAATTTTATACATTCCTCTTGCAATAACATATGTGTTCTTTTTCTATTTTTGCTTATTTTTTGGTGTGGAATATGAAGTGACTGGTTTTGACCTATCTGTTTTGTCCTCTTGATTTGAAACTTTCTTAGCCTGAACTGCTATGTTGTTAGGCATTGGTGTTACACATAGAAGTTTTCCTGAGGTCACAGATTTGTCAAACTTAGTGTTCACACCCTTCCCTTTTTCAAAGGTTTTGAGTTTATCCTTAAGCTCAGAAATTATCATCAAAAGATCTTGATTCTCAGAACGCACATCACCATAAGCATATGTCTTTTGATTGATACTTTCAATTAACTCATTAACCTCTTGTTGATGTTGAGCTCGTGTTGCTTTTATGGAATTAAAAAGCTTTTGATATTTTCTCTTTCTTGAACAACCGAATCAACTTGAGTTTTTAGCAACACGTTTTTATCATTCAACGTTCACAATCTTGACTTCCAAGAGACGTCACAAGCCATTTTCTCTTTTTGATGTTGTAGTTTAAGTTCAAAATCAATACTTTGAGCTTGTGATCGCTTAAAATCATTTTCGAAAATTTTGATTCTTTTTAGTAAATTGGCTTGGATATCTTTGGAGTCACTTGAAATTTTCTCAATTTCATTTTTTAACAACTCATTTTTTTTGTTCTTCAACAGAAATCAACACACAATCTCGAATTTCTCAAGTCAAGGATACTTCCAAAAGTCGATCGATTTTGTTTTGAAAAATATTATCTTTTGGTGATTTTTCCTCAACTTTCTGTTCCATTGATTCAAAAATATTTAACATTTCCTGTACTTCTTGAATAAGTTCATGTTGAAGTTCTTTCAAAGTCTTTGTCAAAGATTCTGACATCGGAATTACATCAGTTTTATAAAACTCTCTTAAAGAATTTTGACTGTCAGACATCCATCTCCTTTTTCTATCTTCTAAAAGAGTGACATCAATTCGATCCCTTAATGCCATGATTGCTAAATCCATTTGTTGAAAACTAGAATGGGGGTTGAATAGTTTTCCCAATTAAAATTTTTGATTAGACATTTTTGGTTGATTATTTTTAGATTCATTGATGGAAGAATATAAATAATTATGTTAGCAAGATAAGTAAGAAATAATAGTAAAGGATATTTGAAAAAGATATTTATAGTGGTTCGGCTACAAGGTCTCCTACCTTGCCCTACTCCACTCCCCGAGTCACCTACTCGAGAGTTCGAATACACTAGTCACCAAAACTCCTTCAATTGGCGGAGAAGCCTCACAACGTCGCTTACCCTTTTATCTGGTGCTAAGCTAAACACAGGGTTCTAATACGGAAGAACCAAACCCATACAAGCATACACCGTTTATCGATACAATACAGGATGCTGATGTGTCGTTGTGTGGTGTTTATTTTTAAGATTCAGGTTTTAAATTTATATTTTGCGACTTAACCAAAAACAACGCTTTAACGGGCAGTGTACCCGGTCGGTGGTAGATTTATGGTAAGTAGAGTGTCGAACACTTGAAGCGAGGTTAAATCTCTTAATTTATTTATATTTTGGCTATCTAATCTATGTTAATTCTAATCTAAGTCAAACCTATGCTAATCCTATGTTAGTTCTAATCCTAATTCTAACAGGTAAAAGGGGGGTTTCATCCTGAGAGACTGGCACGGGTTTGTTTGGTGACTACAATCAATTCAAGACACTTTAACCCACGCAAGCTAATTAACAGAAGATAAAAGAGCGGTCGAGCCTTATGATAGAAAATTGTATTAACCATTATTAATCCGATTAGAACGTTGGTTTGTTTATTAAGTGCAATGATTTCTTCTCTCGAGGTGACATATCATTCTTAAGACTTAGGCGAGACTTCTTCCTAAGACCTAGACACATTAATTTTGTCACAATTAAAGCATCTGCATAAAGCATCCTTATTTGTTGATTATAATCTATCTTAGGGATTAAAGCAATGGTGATCTTGTTAAACCCTAGCTCATAGAGACTTTACCCACAAACCCCGTTTAAAACGAGACTATACCTAGTAGTCCACTGTCTAACTATCCTATGAATCAGAACCGATTTATTTGTTGAATTATCTAGGTTCACCTTCTAGTCAACACGTTCAATAAACCATTGGCAATATCCAATTAACTAGTTAAGCCCGAAGCGTATCCTAGACACAGATTTAGAAGGACAATATTTGTGATCCTATGATTCTAGATGTATAAATCACTATATGGAGAGCTATCCCAAACTCTAGATTACTTGGTCCGTATCACTAGATCCAGTTGAATGATAGGTCGCATACAAAAGCACGTAAACAAGTATAAATTGATAAACATAAACAAGCATTCAACGATAAATCAAGAAATCGAGATAAACAATACCAAATATTCAAATCTTTATAATAATGGCTAATACCCAAAGGTATTAGCCTTCAAACGTCATAATTAATACAAGAGCAATTATTTAGCCAAGGTAAACTAACCGAGTTAACAAATGATACCAAAAACTGAATGATTACTAAAGTATATGGAATTACATGTAGTCTTCTATGGATTGGAATGCGTTGCAAGACCTCTTATGCTCTTTTTCTCTTCTAAAAATCAACTTTTGTGGTTTAGGTATCAAGAATATGATTTAGCACACCTAAAACTTATTTTTGAGTTTTGTATTTATAGGGTCTGGAAGTCGGTTCAATACGGCATATCCAAGGGATTGGATACGGCGTATTAGAGTTTCTTGGTATAGGGACCACGTTTGATATCTTCCAGAATATTCACATACTATATCTTCAATATAGCATATTGAGCTTCATTCCTTTGTGGTCTTTGGTGAGTGCAGGCACGGATACGTCGTATCTTTCTTGATGGATACGGTGTATTGGTTTTCAAAATAGTTATTCTTTAAAATATCTTCATTTAAGCTCCAGAATGCGCGCCTTTTGCTAATATTCGCCAAGTACTCCATAATTACTGTAATTCTCAAATATAAACGAATAAGTAACAATTCTTTGCAATAATTATATAAAATGGGTTAAATACACGGGATAAATGATGCTATAAAATAGACGTTATTTGATGTCATCAAATATCCCCCCACTTGAATCCTACTTGTCCTCAAGTAGCCTTTCGAAGTCTATAAAAATATATCCCTAAGGATATTTTCAGTTAAAGCTTTTTTTTATCTATTACAAGTACACAACCAAACACCTCATGAAATAGGAAGATGAAAACACTCAAATCACTCAACTAATCTATGTGGTAACATGTAACTAATTCCCTCAATTGCTTGGTCGTGACGAGTATTCTATCATAAGCTTGGCAAAGATACACATCTCCACCACTAAATCTAAGGAGTAACAAGTTTATAAAGGTAAATATGGGTTTATGTGAGAAGGCTTAGGGTTGATTACTCTAACTAATCTTTATCAATACCAATATCCCAGGAGGGCGACAAAGATCACACATACATACCCGTAATGACAGGATAGACACATGTGACTGCTCACTTCCACCTCGAATAAGCTAAAGAGTAGGAATAGTAGAGTAATATAGGGTATGGATATTCTAACTTTCACTAATAGTAATAAACCAACAAGGCAGCTGAGACATGCATACATGGCCGTGACAACAGAATAGACATGCACGCTCGATCACATCCTCAATCGCATAAAACCCATGATTAATGATTAGGAAAGGGAAATAAATTGTTATTAAATAAAAGTTACGAAACAAATATGTAACACCCCCAAATTGGGTCGCAGCGGAATAAGGGTCCGAGGCGTGTTACTTCTCAGATCAAGACACAACCGATTTAACAAAGTTCTTGATCATAGATCAAAAAACAACAACCTAAGTTGGCGTTCCCATAACGGTCAACTTCTCAAATGTAAAATAAACTTAATCTAACAGGGTAGGCTAAGGTGTAAAGGTGTAATGAAACAAATAATTGGTGTAGTTCCTAAAGGATTGGCTCTACGGGTTGTTCTAGGGGTATCTTACTCTTCAAATGAGAGTAAACAAAGGGTTTATACGGGGGTTAACTAACCGGTGTAGTTAGTTAATAAGCAACATGTAAAGGCGATTTGAGTGTAATCCTAAAACTTACCAGTTTAAACAAGTTACTCCATCTAAATCCATAGTACTCGTTATTGCGGTCTCGAATAGATATAGAAATCCAAGTTCTAAAGTCTACTACATCACCGGCACACTCATATTTTGGAAACAGAAAGGTTAAATCCTCACAATATCTAACAAGGGTTATTGTGTGCGGGTTATGTATCAAGTAATTTCACAAAAGTATGCTTGAATTTTTTTTAATTTGAGCATAATTTAAGCATTTTAGTGTGAAAAATAGGACACGTAAACATTCTAATTTCATCCCCCCACTTAAATTATACAACGTCCTCGTTGTATAGATAAAACATTAAAAATACAGGAATTAAAAAAGAATTAGAATCAGAAACTCCCCTGATATTTGCTCGGTAGATTCTCCATGTTGAGTTTATTAGCAAGATTGTATTGAACAGTCGCCTTGAAGTTTCAAGACTCCAACACTTTAAGATCTCCAGATTTGTAAATTATCCACCAATATTCGTCGATATTTCTTTGCTTCTAAGGTCCTGTATAAAATATAGGAAAAAAAATATGTATTCCTATCTTGGTACCTACGGTTAATTTAAATTAAACTAAACAAACTAAATACGGGTCAGTTTTTGGTGAATACGTCGTATCATGTGCATGAATACGTCGTATTGCTAGAACTGACAATAATGTTTTTAAAGTGCATAAAAAGTAAAGACTCATAACGTCCAGTGATTCGTAGTTTTACATACGTATAAAATAATATATACTTATAGAGAAATTAAGGGAATCCCCAAGTATCCCTTGGACAATTCCACTCACAAAGATATATATATAGAATACGTATATTAAACCGGGCAAGTATGACTTTTCTTCATCTTCTCACTTGATGCGCGCAACCATCCATCCTTCGTCCATCATCTGAAAGATTTCCTGGTAAGCTTGGCACGCCTCTTCACTTGTAATTGTAAGATCATCATATTAGTCTTCTTTTACAGCAACATATTCTTCTTTATCATTGAACGAATATTTGATCATCTTGTATCTTTTTATTTGGCAAACCGGCACCTCGCGAGTTTTGATACTACATAACTCATGTCCTTCTTCATGAGTTTCGTTTTCATATTCCCCATTATCCTAATTGTGGTAGTAAATCTCATGGCTCTTCCATCTTTTCCAACAATCATTCCCTGATTCATCATCACTGATCAAGCCCTCCATGATAGCTTTGTTCCTTAAGGCTTCATCTTTTAGTTTGGTCTCTTCCAAAGCCTCGTACCATTCAAGGTCTTGGTAAAGGAGCGAGTTTCCAATATGGTAAGCATCGGGCAAATTTCCTCCATTACAATAACCATCCTCCGATCCAACAACAAGTAGGCCATTTCCGCACACCCCCGTTTATAGTTGAAAGGCTTGCGAGTATTTTTGACTGGTTATGGGTTTTGTCCAAACTCAGCTACATCCATGGTTTTCTCATCAACCCATGGTAAATCTTTGTTCCATTCATAGATCCAATCATCTTTGTATCATCATTAGGTTTTAAAACCCCATAATATATTTGAAAGCAACGTCCACGTAACTACCTTTGATAAGTAATTAAATTCATAGAATGCCAAGCAAGAGGTGTCTACCGTATTCAAAAACATCAGTTTTCAATCTTAAAATTTTGGCGTTTCCTTCCTTAACACCTCCTGTATTCTTCAAGATCAGAAGATTCATCATCAGATACCTCAATTTCATCACCACCCATTTTCCAATAATCCCACAAAGCTCCTTTGGTGAATAGATCCATTGTTTTATAGTTTACGAACTTTGTAGCCAACCAGCCTTCAAAATTTAGATTGGTTGGGTCCCATTTTATTACGGGAGTGTTATTTCCCTCGATGCGAGAAGGCGGATAGTATTTCCCAAAAACTTTGTCAGTTAAGTCGACCCAACAAGTGATTGATTCTTTGGTCTTATCAAATCATCTTCGTCCACCTCCAGCCAATGAGATTAGGAAAACAACAATTCTCAGTTTATCATGATCTACATTGGGTAATTTGATTGGGTCAATAATTCTTAGGTAGTATTCAATATGCTCAACTGCGTCCTTACCGTTTGTTCTACTAAAAGCATTGTTGTGCAGATCATCCAAGAATTTTCCTTTTAGCTCATAAGCATTTTTCCCGTTAACTGTAATACTTGTAATCCCGGAATAGTAATCTGCTTTGTCATTAGGCGCAAATGTTTCCATACTTGAATTCTTTCCCTTATCTGTCAATCGTCTAGCTCTGATAAGTTCTTCCTGTAACAAGGGTAAAAATATCAGCAGGATTTGCTCTGAAGAAAGATAGAAATTTTTTTAGCACGGAAATCAAATATAGAAAACTTAGATTTCTGTTTCTGTTCCAGATGATCAATACGCCGTATCCAATGGAAGTGGATACGCCGTATTAATCAGTTGAATGAATACGCTGTATTGGACAGAAAGTTGGATACGCCGTATCCGATGGAAGTGGATACGCCATATCGAGTTATCGACCAGAACAGTGTATTAGAAAACAATTAAATTAAACACACAAATATACAAACAAACAATTAAATTGACAAATATACAAAATATACAGAATATACAAGAATATACACTAATCTAATTAACACTACTCCTTAAGTTTAGATCTGCTGTTAAAAACTAAAACATAAAATAAAAATCAAGATTAACATTTACTCCCCGGCAACGGCGCCAAAAACTTGATCGTGTCGTTGTGTGGTGTTTATTTATGATAGTTCAAGTTTTAAATTTATATTTTGCCGACTTAACTAAAAACAACACTTTAACGGGCAGTGTACCCGGTCGGTGGTAGATTCGTGGTAAGTAGGGTGTCGAACACTTGAAGCGAGGTTAAATCTCTCAATTTATTTATATTTTGGTTATCTAATCTATGTTAATTCTAATCTAAGTCAAACCTATGATAATCCTATGTTAGTTCTAATCCTAATTCTAACAGGTAAAAGGGGGTTTCAGCCTGAGAGACTGGCACGGGTTTGTTTGGTGACTACAATCAATTCAAGACACTTTAACCCAAGCAAGCAAATTAACAAAAGATAAAAGAGCGGTCGAGCCTTATGATAGAAAACTATATTAACCATTATTAATCTGATTAGAACGTTGGTTTGTTTATTAAGTGCAATGATTTCTTCTCTCGAGGTGGCATATCATTCTTAAGACTTAGGCGGGACTTCTTCCTAAGACCTAGACACATTAATTCTGTCACAATTAAAGCATCCGCATAAAGCATCCTTATTTGCTGATTATAATCTATCTTAGGGATTAAAGTAATGGTGATCTTGTTAAACCCTAGCTCATAGAGACTTTACCCACTTACCGCTTAACGGCGATTTATACTCTAGTAGTCCACTTGTCCAACTATCCAATGGAATCAGTACGTTATTTGTTGAATTATCTAGGTTCACCTTCTAGTCAACACGTTCAATAAACCATTGGCAATATCCAATTAACTAGTTAAGCCCGAAGCGTATCCTAGACACAGATTTAGCAGGACAATATTTGTGATCCTATGATTCTAGATGTATAAATCACTATATGGAGAGCTATCCCAGACTCTAGATTACTTGGTCCGTATCACTAGATCCAGTTGAATGATAGGTCGCATACAAAAGCACGTAAACAAGTATAAATTGATAAACATAAACAAGCATTCAACGATAAATCAAGAAATCGAGATAAACAATACCAAACATTTAGATCTTCATAATAATGGCTAATACCCGAAGGTATTAGCCTTCAAACATCATAATAAATACAAGAGAAATTATTTAGCCAAGGTAAACTAACCGAGTTAACGAATGATACCAAAAACTGAACGATTACAAAAGTATATGGAATTACACGTTGTCTTCTATGGATTGGAATGCGTTGCAAGACCTCTTCTGCTCTTTTTCTCCTCTGAAAATCGACTTTTGTGGTTTAGGTATCGAGAATACGATTTAGCACATCTAAAACTTGTTTTTGAGTTTTGTATTTATAGGGTCTGGAAGTCGGTTCGATACGGCGTATCCAAGGGATTGGATACGGAGTATTGGGGTTTTCTTGGAGTAGGGACCACGTTTGATATCTTCCAAAATATTCACATACTATATCTTCAATACGGCGTATTGACATCTTCTGGATACGGCGTATTGAGCTTCTTTCCTTTGTGGTCTTTGGTGAGTGCGGGCATGGACACGCCGTATCTTCCTTGATGGATACGGCGTATTGGTCTTCAGAATAGTAATCTTCAAAATATCTTCATTCAAGCTCCAAAATGCGCGCCTTTTGCTAATATTCACCAACTACTCCATAATTACTGCAATTCTAAAATATAAACGATTAAGTAACAATTCTTTGCAATAATTATATAAAATGGGTTAAATACATGGGATAAATGATGCTATAAAATAGACGTTATTTGATGTCATCATCATACCAAGAGGCAGTTTCTTGTGAAGAAAGTTCTAAGTATAAAGTTGTTATCAAAGAAGAGATGGATTCTCTGAGGAAGAATAAGACCTGGGAGTTAATAAATCATCCATCTATGCAAAAGTTGGTGAGCTGCAAATAGTTGTTTAAGATAAAGGAAGGGATTGAAGGTGTTCAAAAGCCTACGGTACATTAAGGCAAGTTTGTGGCATTTATGGATTCAAACAGAGGTCAGTTATATGATTACAATGAAGTATTTTCCGCCAGTAGTTCGACACACATTCTATTTCGGGTTATACTTCGCATGACTACTGTAAAAGATAATGAGCTATAGCAAGCTTGATGTAAAGACGATAATATTTTCATGTAAATCTTGAAGAAGTGATCTACATAAGGCAGCCATCGGGATATGAATAAGGTAACAAGGTATGTTTGTTAAAGCAATATTCCTATTATGGTTTTAAGAATCCCTAGGCAATAGTTAGAGGTATGATGAGTTAAATGATGAGTCACAAGTTCAAGGTAAGCAGCTTACAATAGTGTTCGTATATTACAGGAGTTACGCCACCAAGTGAGTAAAATCTATCTATTGCTATATGAGATCATGATGTTGATTACTTGTAAGAGCAAGGTTGAGATTGGGTTCTACAATTCTTTTGCTTAAAAAAGAGAGTTCGACATAAAGTATCTCGGAAGCAAAGAAATTATTGGTATGGAGATTGTCAAGGATCAGAGTCGCAAGATTCTAAGGGTGTCACAATCCGGGTACATTTTACAAAAGATTTTGAATAATTTTAGAAGAGATAATGAGAAATCGGTTCAGATGCCATTGGGTGGGCACTTTAAGTTGTCATTGAAGGATTGCCCGATTAAGGAGTGTGATGTTGAAAGGATGACTAAGATGTCGTATGCAAATGCGAGACATAGTGTATGCAGTAAGTGTAGTTAGAAAATATTTGGCGAATCTGGGTAAAAATCATTGGGAAGTAGTGAAGTGGATTTTGAAATATTTGTAGGGCACTACAAACGGGGTTATGGTGAATGGACAAAAACGGTTTCAACCAGAGTGGACGTAACAATTATGGTTTGATTCAGACTACGCTAAGGATCTGGATAAAGGTAGGTCTATCACTGGTTACACATTTTTAGTACAAGGATGTGTTGTAACCTGGAAGGCAACACTACAACATGTGGTGGCTCTTTCAACTATAGAGATAGAGTATATGGCCCTTACAGAAGCTGTGAAGGAAGCTATTTGGCTAAGGAAACTCTTGGAAGAGTTAGGCGTAGAACTAAACACCGTAGTAGTTAATTATGATCATCAGGGCGCGATTCACTTGTCGCGGAATCATGTTTTTCATGAGAGGACTAAGCATATAAATTTTGGCATATTACTATATATCAGAGAGGTTGAAGAAAAATATGGTTATAGTTTTGAGGTGGAGGATATGTACAAAATGCATGCGATGCCTTGACGAAGTGGTACATGACTAAATTTACAATACTGCTTAAATCTGCTTGCATCTCAAGTCTGAGGATAAACATAACTTTCACCATGTATGTAATGCACCCAATGATGCCGATCCATAAAGTGATTATCACACGGTGGGGATCCAATATTCAATCTTATTGAATAACATGCGAAGCTGGCAGACAACATCTTTACGTATTCTCTGGAATACAACCAGTCACTAACATTTACCTTATCTTAACAATATTCTCATATCGTTAACTGGTAATGGACATAGTTTAGAATAAATAAATTTATTCAAGGATTTAAACATGCAAATATAGAACACAATAGTATAAATGAAAACGATTATACCACGTATATAAATTCATTGTTTAATACAACTACTTACAGTTCCATGATCCAAATACCAAATAAGATCAGTGCATGATGATCCTAGTTAAATGCTAATGTCTTATCCACAACAATCACAATTAGTGGTAAGGCATAGGTTCCATGAACATGTAACACCCCCAAATAGGGTCGCAGTAGAATAATGAGTCCGGGAGCGTTACTTCATAGATCAATAGCACAAGATATGAGAACGACCTCTAAAAGAGTCGTTTAAAATACGATACATTGGATTTATTGAAATTGTTTAATACAAAGCGCAACGGCTTAAATTGTTCAACATTTGATAACAAAGATTTTAGATCATAACAAAAATCCCTAGATGTAATGACTCTAAATCTTTTATGCATGACTCCCCAAAAGAGTATCCCCAATGTATCCTTAGCACCTCGTGCCTCATTGACCAGAGAAAACATACTTTAAAACGTCAACATAAAGTTGGTGAATTCATAGGTTTATGTAAATATAATGTAGGACCGCAAGATTTCTAAGTGTATGATAGTGCAACAGATGCAAACATCACAAAGTGTAATTACGTTTCCCTAAGCTTATGACACTGAAGCTCGACATGTATGAATTGCAATATAAATTGCCAACATTGCCCTTGATGATGTTCTAACCCGCAACATCCCAAATCCGACATGGTATACGTCCGTTGTCCGGCAAACCGGCACAGTGAGTGCTACTCACCCGAACGGGGATGTCAATCCCAAATAGATCTATTTATAACATTCGCGCTCACACAAAGTAATTGACAGTTCATGATAATGGGCACAGTGGGTTATCGCTACTTAGGCAAACACGTAATCATGATAAAATGTACACTTGCGTCCAATTTGTAAAACAATGCATGTTTCTCACCCCAAAAGTTGTAAATCATTGATATAGTAAAACATGGGGCTATGAACTCACCTTAGTGAATAAACTGATGTATATGAATCAAGTGAATGGAAATGTCACGGATAAGACCGAATGCAACCTAATTAAACGTAGGTCGTATGAGTACAATGTACTTAATAATACTACATCACAAGTTATATAGTTACATGGTATGTGCGTAAATACACATATATTTTACTTAATAAAACGACCCTAAAAGATCAAAAACGCACTTAAAATGCAATATATATGCTTGTTTTTGTGTTTATACTTTGCAGGTAACGGATATTCACTAAAGGACAAAAACAAAGCCAAAACCGACAAAACCGGGCACAGAAATGGAAAGAGCGCGAAAAAAAACGAAGCCGAAGGCGTATTTAGTTTTAATAGGCCAACCCGTACCCATTTAATGGGTCGGGCCAGCCCGTTAATACTTTTTACTATACACAAAAATGTCCAAAAATCAATAGGCCCAAAATAAAGCCCAAAGCCAAAACAAACAACCAAACTAATAGCCCAACACAACTGCTGTTAAAACATTCACACAGCAAGTCCTTTCCCTTCTGCACCGTTAGTCCAAAAGGACTAACGGTGCCAGTCCTTAACGAAATCAGGGGCCAACGGTCGTTATACTTAAACCCACCAGTCAAACAATTACTGTACTTCTTCCCCACCATTTTCCCGCCATTTTTCCAAACACACCCTAAACCCACTATACCCCAAAACCCTTTCACCCATGATCCCTCACCCCACTTAAAACACTAACCCTCGTTATCTATTACCCCGGTCAAAGCTCAGACTATCTACAGTCAAACAAATATACCCTACTCCCCCCATTTCCCGCCATTAACCCAAAGCCCCAAAACATTACTGTTTGCCCATCTCTTTCACTATCCCTTCACCCCAGAGAACCCCACATCAAAACCCCACCTCACATGGTGCCAAGGCCACGTTGGCAATCCTCAACTCTGCCATTAGAAGATGAAGACAAGATCAAAATAAATGGTTGTGATTACTATGCTTGGAGAACAAGAAATTTTAAGGGCTAAGATTGAAGCTTTTGAAGTCTCTCTCATAAGAAACACAAGAAGCACACATGTGCATTGCAATTTATATATATATAAGAGCTTAATTTTCACTTTGAACCTATGTAATTTAGGAGTAGAATAGTTTAATTTCCAGTTTATTTTTATTGTAATTTACTTTTAAAAGTCTTGTAAACCTTTTATGTTTTAATGAAATTTAAGTTTTTATGCAAATCTTTCTTTTAAGTTCTTAATGCACAATTAGCTTATTTACTTTAAAAGTCATTTCACAAGCTTTCCATAAGTTAATTTTACACCTGCAAAACCTTTTTAAGCTTTCTCAAAAAGTTTAAACTTAATTTCCTGTTTTAAAGCCCTTTTACTCAAAAATCATCTCAAAAAGCCAACTTGGATGATAAGCTTACAAGGGAAGAGCTTATGGGTATTTACAGCTTATTGTATAAGCTGAGCTTGTAGACAAAGCTCTAAAGAGCCTTTCTGTCCTTGTTTAAGCAAAGGACTAAGGTACACTCTCATTTTCATTTTTAGCTTATTTACTGTTCATTTGCTTATTTATGCTTATTATCTGCTTATCTGCTTATTATTGCTTAATGTTGCTTATTTGTGTTTAATCTGCCTTAGTTAGTTTAATGTACTTAGCTTATAGCTTATAAATGTTTAGTGTTAGTTTTCTTAAAATCTGCCCCTTTTTAGTTAATACTGCTTATTCTCATTAGCTTATTTTCAGTGCTTATCTTTGTGATTTTATTGTCAATATAACCTTATTTGATCTTATGTTAAATTTGTTTTTAGTTTTTAAAGCTTGTTTAAAACTTACTTAAGTTTAAGATGATTTTAGGAGTTATTAAGGGGTGTTTGGCACAAGCAGTGGAAACTAAGGTTACCACTGCTTGAGCTAACTTCGGCTTCTAAACCAACTTTTTTAAGTTTTAAGTAAGTCTAATAATGAGTTTTTAAAAAAGCTATTAGAGTTTTAAAATAAGTTTTTTAGGTTTAATAACTCATGTTCTATATCCTGCTGTCGTGATAAATTTCCTAGGTTCTAATTTTGGTGATTTGTTCATGTTAGGCATTAGGATCAGGATTTTAGGATTTAAAGTATTGTTTCTACTGCATTTGAGTGTTTAGTTTCAAATGTGTTCATTTGGTTTTGCCTTTTAATGCCATAACAGTTTTTCATCATAAATTTTTAGCTCTTTAAAAGTCAGTTTTTCATAAGTAGATTTAGTTTAGATTGAAGGTGATTTTTGGTTTAGTTTTTCTGATTTGAGCTTATTAGAGGATAAGTTAAACCTGTTTTAAGTTTATAGCTTAGTTAGTTTAGCTTAAGTCTAAAAATAACTAAGCTTAAAAGTGTCACTTTTCTTTAAAAAGCCAAAAACCAATAGTAGTTCATCTGTCAATTATTCATTTGCATTTTTTAGTTTAATTCTTGTACTTATCTGCTTAATTCCTGCTTATTTTATGTCCTTAGGTAAAGGTTGTTCAGCAGTTCTAAGCTTGTTAGCGTTTTTCTTTAGCTTATTTAGTCGTATCTTGGCCCCCTTACAAAGTCTCTCATAGTTCCTTAGAATTTGTTTTTTTTATATGTCTTATGTCTCAATGATTTTGAGCTTTATAGCTTAAACTATTAGCTTTTATCTAGACATAAGTGCTTAATCTTAGTTTTTATCTGCTTTTAGCTTTTAGCTTAATCTTTTAGCTTATTTAGTCTTATCTTTAGTTCTAAATCTGTCAAAAGCCCTTCATAAATCTGTTTTAATGCATACTGTCTTTTAGCTTTTTTATAGTTTTCTAGCTTATTTTGTTAGCTTATATTTTGTTCCTATATGCTTATTAGGTCTAGGAGTTGGCATGTTTAGCTTATTTGTCTTTTCTTTTAGCTTATTGAGTCTTAAGAGTTCAAATAGTCTAGCCTTTTTAGTCATTAAGCTTAAAAAGCAAATTGTCAACTTTTCTTTTGCTTATTCCTAGCTTATTTACAGTTTTGTAAAAAGTTTCTTTTTTAATGTTTCTTAATTTTGCTTATTTTATAAGTTTTTAAAAAGAAAAAGAAAAAAAAATGTTATCTAAAAAAAAAGGGTCACAGGGGTCGAACCTGTGACCTCCCCCTTTTATACCAACGTATTTAACACACACTCCTCAACCACTGCCCTTAGGACTTTTCACCTGTCATTCTTTGCAACATTTAATATATAACTCTCTTTTAGCCTTTTAAGCTTACAACCATTTTTAACTTATTTTCTGCTTATTTCATTAAGCTGTTTTCACTATTTTATTTTTCCTAGATTAAGCATTGTCCAAAGTACTTTTCATGATTTTTTCAGAATTTTCCAAATTAGTTTAGTATTTTTTATTAATTTTTTTAGATTAAATCCGTTTTTAATTCATAATAAATAATATAAAAGTCAAAAAAATATAATTCTTTTTTTTTAATTTTCTTTTATCATTTAGGATTTATAAAAACTAAATTTGCATTTGTAGGGTTAAAATTTTAGAATTTGGGTTTTTAAAGAACGGGTTTTGAATCCCGTTATAGTTTTTAGTGTTTTAGCCTTATTTGCTTTCGTTTTTAGCGTGCCTTTACTTGTTTGTGCATTTTATTTGTAGAAATAGGAAACCAAACCCAATTTGTGATATTCAAGCATTCTTCCACAAACGTTACCTCGATTTTCAAATTCGCACCTCGTCGGGACACGACCCGGGAAGGTTTTTAGGGACTTTTACTTTGGTCAAAAGTAATTTTCCTTTTTAAAAAGCCTTACGGACTTCTCTTACTATTATTGATATTTTTGAGATAATTCTTATTATTATATATATACTAAAGGAGTTATTTTAAATTGAATCATTACACCACCACCTAATAGTCTTTGTTTAGTTTTAAATGTCAAAACAATGTTTAAACCGTACTTTATTGAATAAAGGTGTTTGTATTTGTATCCGTAAATTAAAGTGTGGTTTTCGTCTCACAATTGATCGTTTGTTAATAATACATGTTTTAATATTATTATTGATTATATAATTATATTATATAATTGGTTTAATTGTTTTTATAAAATAGTGCACAAAAGTGAAGATAGTGCATGCGGTTTTATAAACCGCGTATCTTTATTTTTTTAACTCCGTTTCAAGTGTTTCTTTTGTCCACGGTTTCGTATTAAGAAAATATATCAAAATATTATATTTATAATATTTATGCCCCTGATGAACAGTAGTTCTAATTGTTTTTTATAAAATTTATATAAAACTACTTTTATATAATTAATCGTCGTAATCTTCCAAAAGTCATAACTTACTCGTATTTAATCAGTTTCGCTTGTTCATTATATGTATGGATTCGTATTTGAAAAGTCTAAACAAATTTTATATTTATAATATTGTTTGGTACTGTTATGAACAGTAACAGTAAGTGAAAGTTTATAAAAAATACTTTTTATAACTTTAATTATTGAAATCGTATTTTAATTGTATCTTGTTCGTTTTAATTCGGTTTTTAATGATTCCAATGTCCACGTCTTCGTAATTAAAAGTTCTATTTATGAAAATTATTTCCCAACAGTATACTGTCGTGAACAGTAACTTATTTTTATAAATTTACTTTTATAAAAATACGTTTTAACCTAAACTTGTAAATAACGTATCATCTTCATTTTAAATCCGTTTTTTGAGTTTTTTACGTCCTTGGATTCCTAATGAAAAGTACTATATTTATAAAATATTTATTTTTATATATCAGATCTGTAACAGTAGGCATTTGTATAAAATAACTTTTATAAAATCACTTTTATACGTTTAATTAACGTAAACTTGCAAATGTCATATCTTCTTCGTTATGAATCCGTTTTTCAAGTTCTTTACATGCCTACGATCCTTGTAATATGTACTATTTTAGTAAAATATAAAATGTTTAAGTTAAGGGTCGAATTCAAACAGTAGGTTATAAAATTAATTAGGGTTTTGTGATTAATAAAACAAGTTTTATAATTCCTTTTATTTTGAAACTTTGCACCATCCTTTCACCAAGTGTTATACCATATTTCTCACATATATTAAGTCTTATAAATGTCCACAATACTTGTCCAAATGAAATCCATGTCCTCATGATATTTTCATACATAATCTTGTAATTAACTTTTAATACAAAATAATTCACAAACTAAACTCATAAATTAACTAGTACTTATTTTAAGTGTGTACTTCCATTTCATGTATTATCTCATTATCATACTTATAGA
Organism: Tanacetum coccineum; assembly: GCA_026074375.1. Lineage (NCBI taxonomy): Eukaryota > Viridiplantae > Streptophyta > Magnoliopsida > Asterales > Asteraceae > Tanacetum > Tanacetum coccineum. Next base: position 13,030 of record BQNB010036953.1, on the reverse strand, counting down.
ATTCGAATCTATATAAGCCTCCAAATACTTCATATATCACAAAAATAAATCTAGGTGGTGTTTAACATATATAACAAGTATGTACACATAAGATAATGAATGAATGGAAATGAAATACTTAAATTAGACCTTATAGAAGAGATGTGGAATGATGAACACAAGATAAAAACCCTAGCCAAGATTCCAAATCCAAAGCCCTAATCAAGAAAACCCTAAATATGTTTTCTTGATTAATCCTTGTTAAACCTAAATCCAAGCTTGTAATAACCTTGAGTAACCTTAGATGATCTTAGAATGAACACTAGAATACTTGGAATGCTTTAGAAAATCAAATAATATGAAACCCTAGTTTTTTGTATGTCGTGGGTTTTGGAGGTTTTTAGAGAGAAATTGAAGTTTTTACTTGCAATGGGAGAGAGTGTGTGTTTAATTATCCTATGACTTTCTATATGTAGTAACTAGTTATGTTTAAAACAACCTTAACTAAACCATGGGATGAGAAGTGGTATAAGTACAACATGTAAGACTTTTCCTCCTCCCTAGGAGGAGGGGGACGGCAATGTGAGGGGTAAAGGTACCATGGATTAGACAATTACTAGTAAGTTGGTCCAAGGGTGTACTCTTGTGGGGTTAGAAGGTAAATTAGTGGGTTTTGATATTTAACATGTGTATACAAACACATATCCGGTTTTATGGCTTATTTTAAGAGTAAGTGAGTTAATTTTTGTATAGTGGGTAAAATTGTGGGTATTGGTTTGAGTATAGATAGGTATAGGTGCTTCCGGGTACGCCCGAATGTAATTTATTGCGAAACGTAAGCGTTTTACGTAACCAACAAAAATGAATTTTAAAAAGTTATAAATTATACTCTTAATAATCATATAACATTTGCTTGATGTAAACTTTTATTTGTTTGGTGTCCGTTTACGTTGAATGATGATTTTTAGTTTACGCGATTTAACTATAAGATAATAATTAAAAGCGAACGCGTAAAATCCTAAAAATAAATAATGAAAATAATTGAGTCGGGAAATGACCTAAAAATGTGAAATGTTATAGTCTCCACCCATTAGAAGAGCCTTGTCCTCAAGGCTCAAGTTGCAACTCTTGATAAAGGTACGGGTTTAGTAAAGAGATGCAGATACTTCTTTTGAAATTGGTCTTCGCGTTCCCATGTGAACTCAGGACCTCTCCTTGAGTTTCATCGAACCTTGACAATTGGGATACGGATTTGCTTTAATCATTTGACTTCTTGATCCATGATCTCTACAGGTTCTTCTACAAAACGGAGATTGTCATCCACATGGAGTCCTTCCAACGGAACAGCTAATAGTTCGTCAGAATAACATTTCGTCAGGTTGGATACATGAAACGTATTGTGAACTCTGCTAAACTCTTGAGGAAGCTCAAGCTTGTAAGCAACGGTTCCAATCTTTTCCAGCACCTTGAAAGGTCCAACATATCTAGCGTTTAACTTCCCCCGTTTTCCAAAACGTACGACCCCTTTCCAAGGTGAAACTTTGAGCATAACTATATCCCCAACTTGGAACTCCATTGGCTTACACTTTAAGTCGGCGTAACTCTTTTATCGGTCATGAGCGGTTTGCATTCTTTGCTTGATTTGAATGACCTTCTCAGTTGTCTCCTGGACCATTTCTGGACTGGTGAGTTGAACTTGTCCGACCTCGGCCCAACAAACAGGTGAACGACACTTCCGTCCGTAAAGTGCCTCGAATGGTGCAGCCTTGATGCTAGTGTGATAACTGTTGTTTTATAATAGAATTTCAACTGTGGCAAATGTCTAACCCAACCATTTCCAAAGTCGATCACACAAGAACGTAGCATATCCTCGAGAGTTGGATAGTATTCTCTCTCTTTGCTCTATCATCTGTGGATTGGTACGCATATACGCATATCCAAGTTAGTACCCAAAGCCTTCTGAAGTGATCTCCAGAAATTTGATGCGAATCTAGGGTCACGATCACAAATGATCGAGACAGGTATTCCATGCCTCGTGACTACCTCCTTCAGGTACATTCTCGCCAATTTCTCCATGGAATCAGTCTCTCTCATTGGTGTAAAGATTGCAGACTTTGTAAGTCGGTCAACAATCACCCAAATGGTGTATAATCCTTGCGATGACTTAGGAAGCTTTGTGACAAAATCCATAGTGATATTATCCCACTTCCTTTAGGGTATCTCGGGTTGTACTAACAAACCCGATGGCCTTTGGTGTTCATCTTTGACTTTAGTACACGTCAAACATTTGCTAACATAGGTGGTGATGTCGGCCAGAAAACATAGACACCTTTTGAATGTTGCTAGGAGTCTTATGTTTCAAGGAGGGATTCCCCTTTATATGTGGACTGAATGTGTTCTAACTGCCGTGTATCTTATTAACAGGTTTCCCTTATCTATTCTCAATGGTAAATCTCCTTTTGAAATGATTTATGGAATAAAACTTAAGCTTTCTCACATTAGGAGTTTTGGATTTTTATGTTATTCTACTATTTTAAACAATAACAAAAAAAAATCAAGCAAATCTATCAAGTGTGTGTTAATTGGTTTTTCTACTGTTAAAAAGGCTTATAAGTTATACATTCTTGATGATAAAACAATTTTCTACTTAAGAGATGTAAGATTTTATGAAAATGTTTTTCTATTTAAAATGAATACAAAATTGTCTTGTGATTCTGCACTTGAGTTGTCTAAACAAGATTTGATAGATCAGCTAAATTTATTGTATTTCTTTGATGTCCAAACTCCTAAAAGTCCCTATGATGAAGGGAGAGCTACACCTAGTGATGAGGGTAATGCCCTAAATACTCCTAACAATCTTAGGAATGTTAGTGAGGGACGTACTGCAACTTTTATGGGTGATAAAAGCATCTCTGAGGTCAATTCTCAAATACTCAAAGTGTTTTTATTTTTCAAGATCCTACTGATGTTGGGTTTGATATTCCTACTTTTACTCTTAATACTAAGAATATAGATGAGTAGCAGCCTGTTATTGCTACCAGGAAGTCTAACAGACAGACTAAGCTTCCTGCTAAATTCAATGACTATGTGGTTAATAGTAGTAAGAGATATTGTCTTGAAAAAGTTGTTAAAAATTCTCATCTTAACTCTGGAAATTTTGTTTCTCTACTTCTCTGAATAAATATGTTGAACCTAGTACTTTTATGATGCTATTAAGGATAAAAACTGAGTAGATACTATGAATGCTAAGATTAAGGCTTTAAATAAAAATAATACTTGGTCTATTATTGATCTTCCTAAAGGTAGAAAACCTATAGGAAGTAAGTGGATTTCTAAAATTAAATATAAGGCTTCTGGTGAAACAGAAAGATACAAAGCTAGACTTGTTGCTAAGGGTTGTAGTAAAAAAGAAGGTATTCATTATGATGAAACTTTTAGTCTTGTGGTCACTGTTAGATGTTTAGTAAGTATTGATGTGCAAAAGGACTGGCCCTTATTTCAACTTGATGTCAATAATGTTTTTTTATATGGTGATTTATGTGAAGATGTTTACATGACTTTACCTCTTGGTTTCTCTGCTAACAATGATAATATGTGTTGATATAAATAATGCCTAAAAATGTTATTGATATTCTTCGACTTCTCTACGTTTTGATAATCACAAAACGTAAAAACGCTCTATGTAAAATTAAACGTAAAAAAGTAATTAGTCATAAATTTTCATTTCAAAAATTAATCACTTAAAGATATGAATAAACAAATGCTTAATTTATTTGTGATCAAAGGAATTTTTATTTTTTTAAACCTTGCATTTTTATAAAATATAACAAACATTTTTAAAGCTTATAGAAAACATTTTTGTATTTATAAGAAATATTTTATTTAAAATAAATATTTTGAATTCAAATTTTCCCCCTAAAATTGAATAAAATTGATCCCGGAAACACCTCCATTGGAAAAGATAAAAATGGGATCGTCCTACTATAGGCGACCCCCTTATAGGTAGGGGCGGCCCCCTTAGTGATAAAGGGGCCGGCATAGGAGCTAAGGGGGCCAGCCATGTAAAACGGCTCCCAGCTCTGCCTATAAATAGTGGACTGTTTCCCACAGATTTTTTACCTTTTGCACTCATTTTCTTTCTGTTCTAAATTAGTTTATACATCTCCTACAATCCTTTGATCATTTAATCTTAAGTTTTTGTTTCCAAGTGATTCAAGCTTAGATCTTCAAGTGCAAGAGAAGAATACTTCTTATCATCAAGCTACGATTGTGGTGTATCTTATAACTCATTTATATCTCTTGTGATTGTGTGTAATAGTTAGATCGGGTTGATCATGTTAGCACTTAGGTGAAGTAAATCCTTTGTAAGGGTGGTTAGTATTTTATGCCTCAAAATATAATTGTGTGGTAGATTGGTTCTAGCTAAGATTAGGACTCGACATTTGGCTTAGTGTCGAAAATTGGTGTAAGCTACTTGTGTACGGTTTTCTCCGCCTAAAAGGAGTTTGCTGACATAGTGAAGAGAACTCTAAAGTTGGGTACTCGAGGAGTGGAGTAGGGCGAAGAGGAGCTTCGTTACCAAACCACTATAAATCCGTGTGTTGTGGTTTGATCTTTCTAACTCTTATCTCTTGTTTTATAAATTCACATTATTACTTATTGTCATTTATTTACTTAACTAGGTTGTTCATATTGTGTGTACATTGAGATCACATAAAATCAAATCTAACTTTTTATATATAAACGTCACATTAATTTAAAAAGCGGTAAACTATTCAACCCCCTTCTAGTTTTCACAATTGGTATCAAAGCCAGGTTAAACAAGATTTTTAAAATAAATTGTATTTTAAAACTTGAATCGATCTATGGAATCGGAAAAATATTTAGAAGAGCAATTTATGCAAACACCACCACTATTTGAAAGTGATGGATTTATTTATAGGAAAAATAGATTCGAAACTTATGTGAAATCAAAAGATCTAGATCTTTGGCACGTTATTATCTATGGTGATTTTCCTCTCATTCAAAATAATACCGAAACTAAACAGGATAAAATTGTACATTTGACAAAAAAGCGATGATCTTAAAAAGAAACTTGCTAAAAATAATAAAGCTAAAATGGTAATTTATAACGCTTTGCCACATAAAGAATACGAAAGAATTTTTATGTGTAATGTTAATACAAATAATGTCTAAAAACATTATTTATATTTTTCGACCTCTCGATGTTTTGAAGATAACAAAATGTAAAAACGTTTACGATAAAAATAAACGTTTACAAATTATTAATCGTAAATTTCCATTTCAAATGTAAATCACTTAAGGTATGTATAAACAAATCATTAAACATGATTAGTGATCAAGAAAATATTTTTTCTTAACCATCACAGTTTTACAAAAAGTCACAAAAATAAATATATACAAAATATTTTTTAATTAAAAGAAAAGTTTTATTTAAAACATAAATTTAAAATTCAAATTTTCTCCCTAAAATGAAAGCTTCCATTACAGATAAAACCTTCTCACTAAAAGACAAAAAGGGGAGCGTTGATGTGTCGTTGTGTGGTTGTAATTTATGTTTTAAGTTTTAGATTATATTTTGCCGACTTTACCATAAACAACACTTTAACGGGCAGTGTACCCGGTCATATAGGAGTTTCGTGGTAAGTAAGGTGTCAATCACTAAGAGCGAGAAACAATCTTTCAATTTATTAATATTTTGGTTATCTAAACTAAGTTAATTCTATTCTATGTTAAACCTATGATAAACCTATGTTAATCATAAATCTAACGGATAAGGGGGGTTTCAGCCTGAGAGACTGACACGGGTTTTGCGATGACTAAAATTAACTTAAGACACAATAACACATGCAAGTAAATTAACAGAAGATAAAAGAGCGGTATAGCCAAATATAAAAAAACTGTATTAACCATTATTAATCCAATTAGAACGTTGATTTGTTTATTTGGTGCAATGATTACTTATCTCGAGGCAGCATATCATTCTTAAGACTTAGGCGTTACTTCTTTCTAAGACCTAGATACGAAGAAATCGGTCACAATTAAACGTATCCGCATAAAGCATCCTTATTTGCTGATTATAATCTATCTTAGGGATTAAAATAATGGTGATCTTGTTAAACCCTAGCTCATAGAGACTTTACCCACTTACTGCATAAATGCAATTCATACGCTAGTAGTCCACTAACCAAGTCTTTACCAATTAATTGAGAACGTACTCGTTGATCTCAAGGGTCACCTGCCGGTCCAACTAAGCTCGCAATCTAAAGGCAAAGATAGGTTATTATTCGTGATCCTATTGGTCTAGATGTATAAATCACTATATGGAGAGTCATCCCGACATCTAGATTACTTGGTCCATATCACTAGATCCAATTGAATGATAGGTCGCATACAAAAACACGTAAACAAGTATAAACTAATAAACATAAACAAGCAATCAACGATAAATTAAGCAATTGATATAAACAAAACCAAACATTCAGATCTTTATAATAATCGCTAATACCCAAAGGTATTAGCCTTCAAACATCATAATCAATACAAGAGTAATAATTTAGCCAAGGTAAACTAACCGAGTTAACGAATGATACCAAAAACTGAACGATTACAAGAGTATAGGAGATTACAAGTTGTTTCCTATGGAATTAATTGCTATGATTGACCTCTTCTGCTCTTCTTCCCTTCTGTAAATCGACTTTTATGGTTGAGGTATCGAAAATATGATTTTGCACACTGAAAACCCGTTTTTAGGTATCTATTTATAAGGTCTAGAATTTTCTCGATACGGCGTATTGACAGAGGTTAATACAGCGTATCGAGGGTTTCTTGGAGTAGGGACCACGTTCGATATCTTCCAGAATATTTTATTACTATATCTTGAATACGGCGTATGGGTCTTTTCTGGATACGGCATATTGAATCTTGTTCCTTCGTGGTCTTTAGTGAAGTGCAGGAACAGATTCGCCGTATCTTCCTTGATGGATACGGCGTATTGGATGTCAGAACAGTAAACTTCAAATGTCTTCGTTTAAGCTCCAGAATGCGTGCCTTTTTGCTAATCTCCACCAAGTACTCCATAATTACTGCAATTCTCAAATCCAAATGATTAAGTAACAATTCTTTGCAATAATTATACAAAGTAGGTTATTTACATGGGATAGATGATGCTATATGATGTGAGGGTCGTAATGACTTCAGCAAGAAGTTTTACAACTCCCTACGCAGTGTACCTCTAATCATTGCAGTGTAGTATAGGTAAGACTCGAGGGTTGTAATCGTTCTCTAGGGGAATAGGTTAGGAAGGCTTGATCATGGTCTAATAGAATTATAGGGTTTGAGAGAAGATTCTTTTTGTATTTTTATATTTATAAGAATCAGGTAAATCTATGGTTTGAGAGGTTGGTTTGATTAACTAATAATTAAACTAATTATAATGTATGCTACCGGTGATAAATTTATGATAAACATTTGTATTTAACTAATCATGTACTACTCCTCACATTGCTTCTCCTAGATCCGTTGCTTTGTCACACTTGTGATGATCTATGTAAGTATTTCCTATGATATGAATAGATTACATGAACCCGCTGTCTATTTAATATTCCATTAATGCGACGCACAAGTAAGGTAGTATGAAGACTATTATAAGGCCCCTAAGAGTATATTAAATGCATGTGAAATATCTTAAGAGGGATCAACCATATAATGGGTAAAGTAGTATGAAGACTGTTACCGATGGTATCCTTTTTACACTACTCGCGTTTCCTTAGACGTCTATGCCAAGAGTATTACAAGGCCTCTTAGACTAGATACATCACGACGGCGTCACTTTATGCTTGTGACGCCGTCTCCATGCACTGCATCAAGTTAGTACTTCTAGTTCAAAAGGTTAATAGTACTCAGATTATAACTAACAGTATTAACTAGGTTAATACTGCTAGCACAAGATTAATATTGCTAGTGTTAGTTTGTACTGTCAGAGAAGATTAATACTGCTAAGGGAAGTCAGAGATTCTAGAGATAAAGATTACATGGAGATGAAGATTAGAAGATATTTATAGAATAGATTGTATCAGAATATTCTATAAGTTTATGTTTATCTTTAGCGTGTGTTGTAAGCCGACTAGGACTCCTTAATCTATAAAAGGAGGCTCTAGGGCATTAGTTGAGATATAAGATTTTCATAGTTGTTAATTCGATTAAAAAGCTTTAAGTTTGTAAACCCTAGTACTAGTTAAGAGTACTCGTATTATTCATCAAATAATATTAGAGCGTTTGGTTATATCTTTATTCATTCACAATTACTGTTTTATTCATAACACTTCTTGTTATTAGGGTGTAGATTCCGCATACACTTTAGTATACACACACAAAGTTTCTACAATAAGTTATTTTGGATTTACCCAAGGTAATTTAACTTTAGACAAGCTAAGGAATCAATCAAGGTTTGGTATTAACACTTTTTACACTACTCGCGTTTCCTTAGACGTCTATGCCAAGACTATTACAAGGCCCCTAAGACTAGATACATCACGACGGCGTCACTTTATGCTTGCGACGCCATCTCCACGCACTGCATGCATAAATCTTTAAGAGATTTGGTTTAGGTCCGTAATCTTGTCCGTTTCTTCTCCAAATGAGCCCAAGTCACGTGTATTTCCTCAAAAAGCCATCCAAGTGCTAAAAACCTAAAAACAAATGATTAAGCACATAATCTGGGCATATTTGCAAGATTTACAGGGTTAAATGACCCTGAAATAGTGTATAAAATGACACCTTATCAAATACCCCTACACTTGAGATTTGCTTTTTGGTATGTGCTTAATTACACATACCATTTTCCTTTTAAAACGGACTTAAAAGACTAAAAACATACCAAAAATACATTGTATTTGTATGTTTGCATTTGTATTGTGCAGGAAACGGATATTCAAGAAAAGAAACAAAAAGAAAGCCAAAAGCAAACAAATCCAAGCACGAAGTGGAAAGGACAAAGTCAAAAGTCAGCCAAGTGAAAGAAAATACAACTTGAGGGGCTAAAACTGCCAAACCTCAAGTTGTATTACAAAAGATAAAAAGACAAGGGTCAAAATTGCACACCGGGTAGAGATTGCATTTAAGTTATAAGACTTTAGGGGACCAAAACTGCCTACTTCCCCAAAAGCCTTCTTTCCCGCCCCAACAAAAACCCAGGTACAACTTGGATGTCATCCCATACCTTCTACCCTGCAAAACCACTCAACACCCTAGCCAAAATCATTTTATCCACTCTATCAACCCCCCCTTTTCCATTAAAAACGGACTTAAATGACTAAAAACGTACCAAAATACATCGTATTTGTATGTTTTGCATTTGTATTGTGCAAGAAACGGATATTCAAGAAAAGGACAAAAAGAAAGCCAAAAACAAACAAAGCCGAGCACGGAATGGAAAAGACAAAGTCAAAGGAGCTTATGGGCTTTTATTAAGGGTAATAAATTACTTCTCTCCCCATTTTCATAAGATGAATTACTACATGAATCCAATCATCCAAAATGTATTTACAAGGATAAGGACTTAGCAACCGATGTGTAATCAAATAATTAATGGGTTAAAACAATTAAGGTACTAAAAGTGAGTACTACAAGGTGGAATAGGCTAAGGCGATTTGGGTGGTAAAAAATGGATTTATGGGTGGACTATGCTCTTCTTTAATGTCTGACTTAACAGAAAATTACGAGAACCGTTGAAAAGGATAGGCTCGGAGGGTATTTTTTGTAATAGGGGTATCGTGCACCTAAAAAAATGGGTGCATGGCATGGGTCTGTGAGATAGTTCTATGATCGGGTGATTTTTTAATTGTGACCTTAATAACAGTTTTCAGGTTTTAAACAAAGGTTAATCCTAGTGCCTCTTTATCTAGAAATCCTATACTTACTATGCGGTCTCAGATGCATCTAAAAACAAGTTCTAAAATTTTATATACTACGATACACTCATATAATCTAATACGATGCCAATGCTCCAAAAAGACACAAAGGACCATACGTACACATCGTTAAGATGACAGAATAGACACATTAAGATGCCTGCGCCGAACATAAGCCTTCATTTCTTTAAACTATTATAACACACATATATAACTTCTTTTTTTTGGTTTGCTAAGGCTTAACACATAGCTTCTTCATTCAACTTTAAGATATTTCAGTAATATAGCATTAAAAGGAGTGCTTGCAAGAATAATGACTTGCGGGATACATTTCATGTGATAGGCTTCGGTCTAGTAAATGATGATTAAGCATAATTTCTAGAGCTTCTAAATTACCGGCTCTCTGAAACATAATTATCAACCAATGCCAATGTTCCAGAAAATGCGACAAAGACCATACGTACACATCCGTAACGACAGAATAGACACATATGACTGCATTTGAACCTTAACACGAGAAAGCTAAAGGTACAAATTATCTTGGGTATCAATAATGGATACCCAAATTCATAAAGATCTAAAGGAGAACCTCACATTTTTAGGGTGGAATCTTGAGGGTTTTTGTGCTAGTCATACACATTCTTATCTATGAGACGCTATTAATACTCGGTTTTCGTCGGTATGTGTCATAACCTGTATTCAAAGACAAAGACAACTACACCAAGCATAAAATCAGCAAGATAGATATAAATACAATGTGAGTTTAGGGTTTTGACTCTATGAAAGCAGTAAATATAGGATGAGAGTAATTATGTAATCATAGGTTTATGCAGGTTTATAAAAGAATTACAGATTTTCAATATTGCACATTATATTTTTCAAAAATACTTAAAAATTTTCGAATCTTTACATTGCTGGAGACGCGACACCGTCGGGTTTTAATCCTGACGCCGTCTCCAGGCACTGTAAAGATTTCTTCTTCGTTTTTAATGAGAAATTTCCTGCACTCAATTTTATAAGTTATTTCTGTAGAAAGCACTGCATAAAAACCTGGAATTACTCATTACAATCATATGACTCAAAACTGACATGAATTAATCTAAACAATTTATTTTAAATGTTTGAATTTGGTTCTTAAAAACTGGATATATTCCCCCACACTTGTTTTATGCAAAATACCTTTGATTGTAAATAAGACAAAGTTACAAAAGCATGATTACAAAGTAATTCAAACATTATAAAACAAACAATAAAGAATAAAACACAAGACACTCCTAAATGCGGGAAAGTAAATGTTGGGTTGCCTCTCAAAAAGTGCTTGTTTTTGTTCGAGTCACGAGCCTGACTCTATCCTTATTTAACAGATAAAGGGGAAGGTTCCCTTACACTTAAGGTCAAGTGCGGGTGATAGAAACCATACATAACATTATTGTGAGAAGGGGTCAATTGTTGAAAAATTAGTTGTTGAATTATATGCTCCAAATGGTGTGTTTCTTTAATCACAACCTTCTCTACTTCTTTTAGCCTAACGGGTGAGTTAAGTCCTCTTCCTAGGAAAGAAACTTCTTTAAATTTTAATTCCCAACCATCTTCTATCATCTCCAATTTTGAAAGATCAACACCTAGGGATCTACTATGTCTTAATAAACCTGGTTTAAATCTATAATGTATCTTAGGGTCATCTATACATGGGCAATAATAGCAATACACATCCTCAAGGTGGAAAGATGCTACATGAGGTGAAGGTGGTGTATCAATGGTTAAATTATCTACAACCTTCATCCTAAAACTATCCAGACTATGTGGCTTGATGGGTAGTTCGGGGTCTCTTTCTTCTCCTAGACTTACATATAAGGGTAGACAATTAGATAAGGGCTATAGCTGAGGCTCTGGTTCATGAAAAATAGAAACTTCCCTAAAACTAAGAGGAATGTCATTATTATAAGAATTTAAGCCTAAATCCTCTAGTTGGGTTTTGTTTAAAGGTTCTACCTCCATTAGGGTTCCTAAAGTCTCTTCTACTTCTTTTGGGTAAGTCATGGGCAGTGTATATACCTCAAATGATGGAAGGACTTGCGGCGTACTTTGTGGTCTTTGATTATCTACCCTGTCCTCCATCCTATCTAGATCACCTATAGGCCTATCATATGCATCTAACCATGATATGCACTTAGGTATCTTAACTATAACCACCTCAGTCTTAACTAATTGAGCCTTCAAATTTGCTATTATTTGATCAGAAATAGTGCTAGCTGGGCTTTCCATTGTTTATCGTATTAGGCATAACCCTTAATAGTTTCCCATGCTTCTTCAGCACTTAATCTCCTAAGGTTCCCGCCTGCTGCATAGTTAATGTCTATTTAGGTATACCTATCGATATGATCAAAAAAGATTTAAATTTGGGACCATAGGCTGAGGCCATGATGCGGGACTTTTCAGATTAAGTATTTGTAACGAGTCTATACATCATAAAGAGATTCATCTTGATGTTGTTGGAACTTAAAGTTATATCTTTGGACTAGGAAGGTTGTGTTTCGTGGTAGGTTTTGAAAGGGTGTGGTTGGTGGTCTTTCATACATCATGATGATGAACAAAAGAGTGATTTACAAAACAAAGGGAACAAAGAAAAGATAGACTACGAGAAAGCTAATGTACGGAAATTAAATTCTCACTTAAAAGGATTCAAGTGAGTAAAACTAAGTTAAACTATGATCGAAACCTAACTATTCCCCGGTAGCGGCACCAAAAACCTGATGCGAGGGTCGTAATGACTTCAGCAAGAAGTTTTACAACTTCCTAGGCAGTATACCTAATCGTTGTAGTATAGTATAGGCAAGACTCGAAGGTTTTTATTGTTCTTTAGGGGAATAGGTTGGGAAGGCTTGATCATGGTCTAACAGAATTATAGGGGTTGAGAGAAGATTATTTTTGTATTTTTATATTTATAAGAAAACAAGTAAATCTATGGTTTGAGAGGTTGGTTTGATTAACTAATAATTAAACCAATTTTAATCTATGCTACTGGTGATAAATTTATGATAAATAATTGTATTTACCTAATCATGAACTCCTCCTCATATTGCTTCTCCTAGATCTGTTGCTTTTTCACACTTGTGATG
>BQNB010036952.1:0-49772 GCA_026074375.1 Tanacetum coccineum | reverse complement strand
CAAACTCATACTTGACACGTATGGAGATACTGTCTCGTTTAAAAGACGTTGAGATGATGAGGATAAAGACGAAGAACCCTCCGCAAGATCAAACCGGGGGTCCAAGAGACGAAGAGCTGGAAAAGAACCAGAATCAACTAGTGCACCAAAGGAAAAGACCTCCAAGATAACTGTCAAGTCAACTGAAGGGTCCAAATCGCATCACAAGTCTGCTGGCGAGTCTGCTCAAACAGAAGAACCAATGCACACTGCCAAAGATTTAGAAGAACCCGCACATCAGGAGTTCGAAACAAGAGTTACTGAAGATTAACCTGATAAAGAGACCTCTTAGCTTCCTGATTGGTTTCAGAAACCAGCAAAACCTCTTACTCTCGATCGTGATTGGAATAAGACTTTGTTTGATGCTCATGGATCTGTTCAACCTTGGCTAAGCTCTTTGGCCCAGATGGAAGATCCACGTGAGTCGTTTAATGAGTTGATGGACACTCCTCTTGACTTCTTAGCATTCATAATAAATATGCTTAAAGTTGATACTCTGACTCCAGAATTATTAGCCGGTCCAACATTCAAACTGATGAAAGGATCATGCAAGAGTCTGGTGGAGCTAGAATATTTCTTTGAAGAAGTCTACAAGGCAACCACTGATCAATTAGACTGGAACAACCCTGAAGGTCAACAATATCCACATGCTCTGCGCAAGCCATTACCATTGATACCCAATTCTCGAGGTCGTCAAGTCATTCCTTTTGATCACTTCATCAACAACGACCTTGCGTATCTAAGTGATGGTGTCTCAAGCCGAACCTATACAACTTCAATGACAAAGACCAAGGCTGCAGATTACGGGCACATCAAATGGATTGAAGATTTAGTCCCTAACAGAATGTGGAGTCAAGTGCCGGTTAGCTACAACAAATATGCACTTTGGGGAATCTCACATTAGGGCCAAAAACGACAACAATTCTATGGATTTGCTGCTAACATGGAATCTGTTCGTGATGTCGACTCCAAACGCAGAATCATTGCTGTCACAAAGCTTCAAATTATCGAATGGCATAATTATAAGCATATGGATTGGATCACTGTTCGTAGAGATGATGACAATCGGTATAAATTTAAAGAAGGCGATTTCAACAGGCTTTGCATTGTCATCCAAAGGCATGTGGAAGATCTTCAATTAAGTGTCAAAAGTTACCAAAAGAAGCTCAACCTTACAAAGCCAGATATGTACAGATCAGATCTTAAACGAAGGGAAGTTTATACAACATACTCTAATCCTAGAGGTTTCATTTACCATAACAAAGACAAGAAGAATATATTGATGCGTATTGATGAACTACACAAGTTTAGTGATGGTACACTCAATGATGTTCAAACAGCTCTTGATGATTGTCTAAAGGGAATTCAGATGAAGTATCTACCACAGACTATCTGGAGACAAAGTGATAGAGATAAAGCAGGAGCTATGATCCAGGCAATTGATAAAGAGTTCAAGACTAGAAGAATTATGCGGAGCTTAGAGAAATGTTTTGGTGGGAGACCGTACGAGGGAGACTTTCGGCTGCTGCAAAGGACCATATGATTTATCATATGATGTCCTCATCAAAACAGGTCAATCCTCGCGAATAATAAAATCTTGTGCATTTGTATATATGTAGTGTAGACTTATTGTGCTAATAAGGACTGCTCGAGTACAAAATTTTCAAGAATTTCTTAGTAAATTCATCATTTTTCAAATTATTGTACTCAAGCACTGTCTTATAGACCCTCAAAAGTTGAGGGGGAGCATTAAAATGTTCCTAAAAGTTATTATGTAACATTTTGTCCTCGAACGTTTAATCAATTGATATCTAAAATATCAAGGGATTAACATTTTGGATAAGGGGAGAAAATGTGATTAAACTGCATCTAATTTGTATTGAAATGCGATTGTATAAAATGGACTCAATGCACTCCACACTTAGCATGTACTATGATTATGATGCACATGTTAAGGGGGAGCTTTTAGTGATGATAAAAAAACTCTCAAAGCGTAAATCTTTTGATATTTATATCAAACACTTTGATTGAAATTTTCAATGATTTTGGTTTTAATTGAGATGGAATACCCAAAAGACCGACCATGTACTTAAATTTACGGAGTTATAAGGTGGTTAGGCATATGTATTCAAATCTTATGATCCAGCCAGAACTGGAGGGATCTACCCAGGGATATCTACTAGATAGTGTAGAAGTTCCTAGGTATGATACAAAAGGAGAAAAAGTAAGAATCGGGAATAATGCCGACTGAGATGGAGCTAACACTGGAATAAACCCAACAAGGTGTTAGTTATGAAGTCTCGGTAAGCATTGAAGGGGTTGAAAAAAGAAAAAGAAATGTAAGGATAAAAGGTGAAAAGAAAGAAGCCCTCCATACACTTAGGCAAAAACCAAGTCAATACATAATCTGTCAGAAACACTAAGTTGTTTTCTGACATTGAAGACAGCCATGGATCCAGTGATGCTTTGTACAAACCTCCCCAGCCACTCAAGGTCTCTCAACAGAATCTTTTTTCATTTCTTACGGAGATTACACGCATTTCTATCAACTTTCTCACTTCGAGTTAGTTGATATTAAAAAGGTGGCAGTCTGCTCCAGCCTCCGATCACTAAAAGCAAAGTGCACTATTGAGTCTAGAGCCAAAAGAAATCATCCATAAATCTCATTAGGACCATTTTCAAATTATGCTTGCGAAGTCACACAATGTGAATAACAAGATATATATTAAGAGTCCTACGCATTATCCTTGTGATTTTGCCAGAACATCCGAGTGATATAATTCACAGTGAAGATAGAAATCCTGCTTGAGCCAACATCAAACAAGCTCATGGTAGGTGACTTGTGCGATTCTATATGAATCAAACTTGTGACAACTGGAAAGAAATGATGGTGCGATTCTATAAGAATCAAACTTGTTCTAGGTTTCGTCTTGCTGGTTTACTCATACCGTGTTGTTTGCTTTGAGACGCTCCGATAATAAGAACGGCTAGTGCAGCTGTGAAACCCCGTCAAGGAGATTCCTCATAATTCTACCCAATCACAGGTAGTATTTATACTGATTAATGAGGAACCGTGGTTATTACAACCGTATTTGACGAAGTAACAAAGACACACTCGTCCATTACTATTGATTATCACTAACCTAAACCTGCAGGTACTCCTGACTATTGGTGCAGCTGATTCCCGACGAGTCATGATTCATAGCCACATGCTCATACCCGACCGACAAACATAAAGACATCATGAAAGCACAAGTACATGTTTCAATACTTCTGCTACTCTGATACCGTAAGTCTTTCTTGAAGTAACGAAGTATTAAAGTCAAAAAATTTCAAAGAAGTTTTTGCCACTCTGATACCGAACGTCTTTCTCGAAGTGATGAAGTGTTATAGTTAAAGAACCTCAAGAAAGATGAAATATTAAAGCTTTTAAAGATAACATATCAAGAAAGGTATGAGCATGTCGGTCCAAAAGTCACAAGTTCACAAGATGGCAAAGTTTATAAGATGGCGAATCAAGATTATGCTTGGTTGATGATCTCAAGTTGTTTAAGATCACATTTTCACATTCAAGTCAACATAAAGTGTAGAATATCTTAACACATGTATGATAGGATTCACTTTGGGTTTTAGAGAGGGAAAGAGATGGTTGAATGAACACTTAAAGAGAGAGTAAAAGGATAATATTAGCTTAGTGTAATGTGAGAAAATAAACAACCAACACCCTCTCCATGTGTGAAGAGGGTTTATATATGTCATACCAAGGCCGGCCATAGGCCCTTAGTGGGATTATCCATGGGCCTTTGGCCCGGTTAGCTTACTAACATAACCTTACTAATTACTACAAGCTATAACTACATATATTGGAAATGAACGATACTTTTCCGTATTTCTAACACTCTCCCCCTAAGGGAGGTCACTCCAATTTACAAAAATTCAAACTTAGCATACTATTCTTTCACTTCGGTCTTGAGCTCGTAGTCTTTAACTTCAATCATTAACTTGTGTTTTGATGTAGTGATCATAGACTTTAGATGTGAGCTTGTTGCTTTATCTTGAATTGAATGTGAGAATGTGATCTTGAACACCTTGAGATCATCAACCAAGCATAATCTCATTTTGCCATCTTGTAAACTTTGCCATCTTGTGAACTTGTGACTTCTAGACCGACATGCTCATACCTTTCTTGATTTGATAATCTTGAAAAGCTTAAATAATGCATCTTTCTTGAATTTTTTTAACTTTAACACTTCGTCGCTTCAAGAAGGATGTATGGTATTAGAGTAGCAGATGTCTTAAAACATGAACTTGAGCTTTCATGATGTCTTTATGTTTGTCGTCGGGTATGAGCATGTGGCTATGAATCTGTGAGTCAGCTGGAACCAGGTACCTCCATGACCATCTTTAAGTATCCCTGAAATAAAACAGTTAGCAATAAAGCGAGGGGACGAATATAGCTTTATCATTTTCCCGTGTTTGGTTTGAGTAACCTTCGAATCCGTGAGGATCGACCTATGATCAGGTAGATTCAATTTAAGAAGAATCTCTTTGATATGATTTCCAGCTGAAGTATTGAATATTTCTAACATATATGTATCAGATTCAACAAACTTAGCATGTTCTCATTATCGAAACGTCTCAAAGCAGACAGCACAATAAGAGTGAACCAGCGAGTTACTATCTCACCGATTGAAATAAAAAATTGATTTACAGATCAATCGACATGTCACTTGCTAAAGTGGTTTTGTGACACATCGAGAGTGTTAATCATTTCAAAAATTCATTAACAATCGTCAATTTATAACCTGGAACAAGTTTGATTCTTATAGAATCACACCATCATTTCTTTCTAGTTGTCACAAGTTTGATTCATATAGAATCGCACAAGTCACCTACCATGAGCTTGTTTGATGTTGGCTCAAGCAGGATTTCCATCTTCATAGTGAATGAAATCACTCAGATGTTCAGGCAAAATCACAAGGATAATGCGTAAGACTCTTAATAAGTTAACTTGTTATTCACATTGTGTGACATAGCAAGCATGATTTGACAAGTGTCCTAATGAGATTTATGGATGATCTCTTTTGGCTCTAGACTCAATAGTGAACTTTGTTTTTAGTGATCGGAGGCTGGAGCAGACTGCCACCTTTTCAATATCAACTAACTCGGAGTGAGAAAATTGATAGAAATACGTGTAATCTTCGTAAGAAATGAAACAAAAGTCTGTTGAGAGACCTTAAGTGGCTAGGGAGGGTTGTGCATAGCGTCACTGGGTCCATGATTATCTTCAATGTCAGACAACAACTAAGTGTTTCCGACAGATTATGTATTGACCCGGTTTCTGCCTAAGTGTATGGAGGGCTTCTTTCTTTTCACTCTTTATCCTTACATTTCTTTTTCATTCTTCAACCCCTTCAATGCTTACTAAGACTTCATAACTAACACCTTGTTGGGTTTGTTCCAGTGTTAGCTCCATCTCAGTCGGCATTATTCTTGATTCTTACTTTTCTCCTTTTGTATCATACCTAAGGACTTCTACAATAACTAGTGGATATCCCTGGGTAGATCCCTCCAGTTCTGGTTGGATCATGGGATTTGAATACCTATGCCTAACCGCCTTATAACTCCATAAATTTAAGTACATGTTCGGTCTTTTGGGTATTCCATCACAATCGAAACCAAAATCATTTGAAAGTTCAATCAAAGTGTTTGATATAAATATCAAAAGATTTACACTTTGAGAGTTTTTCATCATCACTAAAATTTCCCCCTTAACATGTGCATCGTAATCGTAGTACATGCTAAGTGTTGGAGTGCATTGAGTCCATTTTATATGATCACATGTCAATACAATTTAGATTCAGTTTAATCACATTTTCTCCCCTTATCCAAAATGTTAATCCCTTGATCTTTTAGATATCAATTGATTAAACGTTCGGGCACAAAATATTACATAATCACTATAAGGAACATTTTAATGCTCCCCCTTAAGTTTTGAGTGTATATAAGACTGTGCTGAGTACAACAATTTGAATTTTTTTGAATTTACTAAGAAATTCTTGAAAATTTTATACTCGAGCACACCTTATTTTCACCATAAGTCTCCACTACATATATAAAAATTCACAAGTTTATGATATACGAAATGACCTTTGAGATATGAACACAATATTACGAAGTCATATTGTTCTTTGCAGCAGTCTGAGGTCAGTTTCGTAGAGTCTATCGCCATCAAATTTCTCCAAACTCCTCATCCTCCTCCTTTCCTTTAGCAGCTTGTTGATGTCCTTGATCATGATATGAGCTCTTTTCTTTTCCAATGTGCTCCATCTTCTCTTCGGCAAGTACTTCATGCCGATATTCTTGGTAATGTCTTCGAGCAAAGAAAGAAGCCTGGTTAATGTGCCATCACTAAACTTGTACAGTTCGTCGGAGCGCATCAACCTGTTCCTCTTGAAGTCGTCGACACAAATGAATCCTTGAGGGTCTTTGTATGGAGTGCACGAGTGCTTTTTTCTCAGATCTGGTCTTGTAGTATCAGGCTTGGTGACATTGATCTGTTTTTGATAACTTTTAACTCTAAGTTAAAGATATTTGACTCGTTTTTGAATAACCAGACTTCTGGTGAACATTCTTAGTGCTATTGCGAAGTCAGCAACATCATCCCCTGAAAGATTTATGAGTCGATTCTGAACCACAAGAAGTAACATGTCCTCGATATCATTGATCCGAAGTTGTAGAAAGTCACCTTCTTTGAATCTGTATAATACGTTATCAGCTCTCCTCACTACAATCTCTTCCAAGTACCCGTATCTATGTTTCCTCATTACCTTGACATGAGTGACTACCAGAATACGTTTTGTAGAATATACATCTCCTCTTGATTGCCTGCCTCTTGCATATACATAGAAGGACTTATGTTGTTCTCTCCAATGTAAGATACCCCATAACGCATATTTATCATAATCAACTTTAACAGGACTCCACATGTTTGGAACCATGTCTTCAATGCCTAGTAGATCATACTGAGTGGCCTTTGTCTTGGTAGTAGACGTCGTGTATATCATAGTTGAAACTCCTCCTTTTAGATACTTGAGATCATTGTTGATGAAGTATTCAAATGGTATTCTTTGATGTTTTCCATGCGTGATCAAAGGAAGGGGTTTGGAAAGATCAAATGGGTAGTCACCACCTTCAGGATTTTCCCAATCAAGCTTTTCTAAAAGAGCCTTGTAGCATTCTTCAAAGTCATATTCTAATTCAACATAATTAGAGCGGGTTCCTTTGAGTAGTCTGAATGCTGGTCCTAACAGGATTTCTTGAGTTAAATTCTTGATTTTTAGGCCATTCAAGATGTATCTAGAGAAGTCTATAGGAGTGCTCATCAATTCATCAAAGTCCTTTAACGATTTATCAGTAGAAGTAGAAGCGGCGAGAGTCATCAACCACTTTTGAGTTGGTCCTTTCTGTGGAGTCTTTCCTTTATGCCAGTCAGGATCAGTGGGTTCTTAAGGTGGTGTAGGTTTCGTGAACCTGTCACGTCTAGAGGCATCCTCTTTCCTAGGTTCATCATCATTATCACCCGGATCCCCTTGTTGATCTTGTGGCATGTCTAAATCTGCAACCTCAAATACTGGTTCCTCTGATTGAACAGACTTTCCAGAAGGTTTTAGTTGAAACTTGGTGCCTTTGGAAGAGCTAGATGTTGAATCTTTATTTTTCGGACCTGTGGTTGGTTTTGCATCTTTGCTTGTCTTTCTCTTCTTTAACCCTCGGTCTGATCCAGTGAAAGGGTCTTCATCTTTATCCTTGTCTTTTTGGCTACGCTTCAATGAATATACATCATAAGAGAAGAAGAAATCTTTGTCGAGATCGTAAGATTTTTTCAAACTATCATAACAATCTCGGTGGTCAGGAGCTGCCAGATATGATTTACTTTTCTCTATTTTGTCGATAAGGATCTTCTTTAACTCAAATTCAGTAAGTGTAGAAGCAACCTCATAAGTAGAATGTGGTTGAGAAGACACCTTTACTAGAGTAACTTCATTACGTGATTCTTTAATAAACTTTTCGATCATAGGTGGAGCGAAGTTAGACACTTCTTTGGGAAGAATCTGAGGCATTTGATCTTTTACTTGCTCTTTGATTCTTGTTGTGAGAGACTCTGAAAGGAATTTCATTAATTCTTCTCTGGTTTCTCCCAAATGTGTGTCTAGATGTTCATCAACTAAAGTTGTCACTTAAGTGTGTAGAGGGTCTTTTTTAAGTTCAGCAACTTCTTTTTCCAATGCTGTTATTCTATCGTTGAATCGAAAGACTGATGCAAAGTCAAGAAGTGTAGATAGAGGATTTGTAGTTTCAATTGTTGGTGGTGGATTAGGTGTTGTCAGAATTGGTGGAGGAGTAGGGGTTTGTGATGATTGAGGAATGTTTGTGTATACAGGTGATGATTCAGTGATAACAGAAACCAGTATTGTAAGAAGAGTGGGTGCCTGGGTTCTTGGGACTTCATGGTGGACATGAACATCTAATGGAGATACAGTTTCTACATTAACATGAGGAATATCTAAAAAATTTAGGAATTCAGATGCGAAGTTAGTTGAACAAGAAGAACTGGTAACAGGAACTTTAGTCTTCTTCGTAACAGTAGAAATTATCACTTGAGCATCTTCAACAACTTGTTCTTGAGTAGTCTCTAAATTTTCGTTCCCTTGTTGAGCATCATTCATTTCAGCATTAGCACCCTCTCCTTGAACAACCTCTTTATCAGTCTGAGTGGGTTCTTTCAATCTTGCATCAACATCATCATCAAATTGGTAGGTAGTATCATCCATTCCCTTTTCTTCATCACTTTTAATCACATCATCACTTTCTGATTCCAGATTATCATCATCTTTATCATCAGTGGGAGTATGAACAAACTCCTCCTCTTTTTGATCATCATCTTCAGATTCTTCTTATTGCTCTGAATCCGATTCTTGCTCGTCACTCTCATTCTCCTGTTCGCTGTCTTCATTACTTGATTCTTGTTCATTGTTGTTGTCGTCTTCATCATTTCCCCAAGACTCAGATTCACTCTTAGTAGAGTCATATTCTGTCACATCAAGAACCCATGGTTTATCACCAGTTCCTTCACTTGTGACAGTAGGTGTGATCTTATCAACATTTTGTAGTTTTTCAGCAACCGTACCAGAACCACTAGGATGTGTCTTGTGAAAGTCTCTTAAACTCTTCTTTCTTACTTCTTTCATCTAAGCTTCTTCAGTCAAAGCTACTTCAGATAGCAATTCAATTCCTTTCCCGCGAGTAACATCCACCTTTTCCTTTTCCTTACTTTTAGACTTAGTTTCCACAAGAGCCTCTCTGACGACGACACCTGCTGCTGGCTTAGTTGTAGACTTCTTGGCAGGTCTCTTAACTCGTTTGCCTTTCTAGACAGGTTCTTCATCTATAGGGACTAGATCACTGTCTTTCTTAGATGGAGAAGCTTTCTTAAATTTTTGATCCATCTTGGGAGGTACAACACCTGTAGCATAGCCTAGATAAGTCTTGTACGCTTTATTTTCCTTCATCGCTGGACTGGTCAAACATTCAAGAAGAATAGCTCCATAGATCTGAGTTGATTCTTTTGCAGAGACAAATCTTAAGGAGTTAATCAAGTAGTCATCTTTGGAGGTGTGCATCCCAATTTTGTTTCTCTAAGAAAGTGTCTTGTATTGAATGAGAAAGTGGTGAATGATTACTTTTTTATAGCGAGGGTAGTACATATTCTCTTGCTTTTTAAAGGCCCTATTGTCAATCTGGTAAATGAAGTCTTCCCAAAGCAGTTCCACATAGTCTACATTTTTCTGATAGAACATACCTCAAAGGATTTGAGCTCTGGAGAGACGAAGCTTGTCAAGACCACTAGTCTTTCTAGATGGACCCCGGTTGGTAAGAGCAGCAAAAGTTCTCCAGGGTTGATGCATCTAATCGACAATAACATTATTGAGTGAATTGATCTCCCTAATATGACCAAGTTCTCTTAAGAAAGACACAGTGTCTTCTTCAGAAGGAAGGGGATCAAAGTCTCTACCCTGTACTCTTGGGCAAATCTAAAAGATATCTCTGAAGACTTCCAAAGTAAGCTTGAATCTTTTCTTCTTGTCTAGTTTGAATCTGTAGAAGATGTCATGCTTGTATACAGAATTCTTGAATTGATGCATGTACACTTCAGGGACATCCGCAATGATGAGAAATGTAGGATAGCATGGAGTGAGTGCAATAGCATCTAGATGACTTGAAATGTGAGTTCTCTTGGTGTCAATCCATGAGGGATTCTTATATTGCATTTTTCGATATCAAGCCTATTCTCTTTGGGAACAAGCTCAAGATCAAGCTTGGTTTGTTGAGCAGTGATGGAAGACATGATTCTGTTAAGATTTGTCACATACAGTTTATATACAAGCAAATATATATATAACAGACATACATACTAGACCATGAAAAATGCTTATTGATGTAGGACAAGTTTTATAACAGGAGACAGGCACACTATTAATAGGAAAAGAATTTATACACATGCAAACAAGAGAAACACATACTCATTTACCACACTAACTATAGGTCAACTATTGAAATCAAGGCAAATACTAAAGATTTCTAAGGAGAATTAGACCTAAATTAATCACTAAGTGACAAGATAAGGAATAATTATACTTAGATTAGGTTATGAGATTGGATTACCAAGATTATGAGATTATATCTATAAGAAAAAAATCAAGTATAGTTTGCCTTAATATAGTGTATAGATTGCCTGTGTAAACACCTACGTATAGTTCGCCTATGATAATCTTGTGTATAGTTTGCCTATACAAAATTCATGTATAGTTTACCTGTTATAAACTATGTATAGTTCGCATGTTGTAAACTATGTATAGTTCGCCTGTTATAAACTATGTATAGTTCGCCTGTTGTAAACTATGTATAGTTCGCCTGTTATAAACTATGTATAGTTCGCTTGTTGTAAACTATGTATAGTTCGCCTGTGTAAAAATGAACGTATAGTTCGCCTATGTAATGAAAGAACGTATAGTTCGCCTGTTCAAATTTTTACCCTAACATTTTACACCCATTTAAGCATCAAAAACCATTTAAACATGATCAAGTAACATCCAGGAATCATTTTAACACTTTTATTTCATGAATTAACCACAAAAATCTAGACTTTTGACTTGTTCGAGTCATAAGAACACGAATAAACCAAAATATTCAAGATTTATCATACAAGCAGGTTTAATAACACTCACGTGCATTCAATCAATCATTATAATGCTTCTAAACCTAAACCCATGAACATTTTAAAGTTCTTGCCCATATTCAATAATTTCGACATCAAGAATCACTTGAATCATATGAATGAGTTATCCCTATTAAAAACTGTTATGGGTACAACATCTAGACCCCATTAAGACCAAAACCCCTCAATCAATTTAACTTTTCATCAACTTTTTATGGTGACAAAAATTAGGTCGAATTTAGGGTTTTTCGAGTATAAAATCATGATTAGGTCTGATTATGGTAGATTAATCATCAAAACATGTGTACCTTTAGCTTAGAACGTAGGTCGAACGAGTTCTTGAGGTTTTACAGGTTAATAATGGTGGATTTTAAGGTGTGTGTGTTCGTGTGATGAAAAAGAATGAAGGGGGGGTGTTTATTGTTTAAATCTTTTGAGATTTGGCATAATGCCCCTTGAGGTTTAATAATGTTTTAACTCTTATATAAAACTATTCCTAAGGCAAACTAAAGTTTCCTAAGTGGCAAAACTAGTCTTTAAGGTTTAGAATACAAGAATAAGTCTCACATTTTGCATTAATACCCCTATAAGATTAAACAAATAACAAATAAAGCTCGATTGAGTTAAAGTTACATAACTCCCCGTTAATTATTCACCCGATATCATTAAAACCTTTTCTGATTGTCACATTATTAGTTGTGAAGAAGATGATTTTGACAGTTTCTCCCCCTCAAATAATAACCGTTTTCTATTGAAAGAGTTGTAGTCGTTATTTGATGGATCAAAATTGTCCTAGAAAATGACTTTCTGATGAATCCGAAAGATGATTATTTTATATTTTGAAAATCAACACCCAAGAAAATAAGATTTCTCTTATTTTGACACATAAGCGCACTGACACATACACTTATAGAATATAAGAAGCACGGGTTGTGATGCAAAGTAATCACAAGCCTTTGAATGAATATAAAGTAATTCATTCCCGAGAAAAATAAATTTCCCGTTGTGAGGTCAAGTTGTCTTTATGACGACATACTTGCCTTGAAGATGAAGACCGGGATACTATCAGAAATAATAGCAAACCATTTTGGCATGTTTTGAAAGCTTTTGAAACTTCTGCTTGAACTTCATTTACAACCTCGTATCATTATTAAATGACATTTCTAAGGCCGTAAATGTTATCAATTTTCAGAAGACATGCCTGAGATGCATATTTTTATATTTTTCTGATTTTTTAATTTTTCTTTTGTTTTTGTAAAATTTTATAAATGGAAAATCTTTTTGGATTTTTTATGTTTTCATATATACATATAGATATGATATGAGTTACCACCATCACTCGTCCGTTTCCTCTGCCAGACGTTTCAACATTTCTGGAGACATGCTTTTCCTACCTAGCTTATCGATTAAGAAGTTAAATCTCTCTCGAGGCAAAGGTTTAGTAAAGATGTCATCCAGTTGGTATTCAGTCCGGAAAAGTAAACCTCCACGATTCCATTCTCCACTTGCTCCTTTATGAAATGGTAGCGAATATCGATGTGCTTTGCTCTTGAATGTTGAACATTGTTGCAGCATAAAGCAATTGCACTCTTATTGTCGCAGTACAGAGGGATCTTATTGAATTGAAAGCCATAATCTGTTAGCTGTGAACGCATCTAAAGGATTTGTAAGCATCACCCAGATAAGGCAATATATTCAGCCTCTATACTCAATATGGCAATGCTCTTTTGTATAACAACCCATAATTTTCCTCTATGTAATTATCCATCTATTAAATTAGATGCAATTTTCATCAATGTAATATCTACTTATTAAATTAAGTACAACAATTTTCATGGAAAGATTTTCGCTTTATTCCATTCATTATGCAACGTAACTTGCATAAACAAAGTAAACGAGCTCACGCAACCTACCAATGCTAATTTCATCAACATTTATAGCAAGTAAGCATAATAATATGTCAAGCAATATATTTTAATCACCATTTTACCATACGTTATCTATTTAAGGTACTATCCAAAACGTTATTACAAAACGGATTTCAAACGTTAACGTTTATAACAAAACCCCGATTTCATGTAAAGTTTACATACAATACAAATGTACAAGCCTTCAAGGCATGTGTACAAGTTATCAATGTATGAAATTCAAATATCTTTTCCCTCAAAAACCATGGTATAACTTCTTTAAACTCAAAGTACAAGCCGATTATGCATGATATTCAAAACATGCATTTTCCCTCTAAAATCTTAAAGAATTTTAAACAACCTTTTAAACACAACTTACTACACTCCAATGCACCACATTTGAAACATTATTAATCCTAAACCCTAACCTAGCTCGTCCTAATCCTAAGCCTAATCCTAAACAAAAACCCTAAAAACCTTAACTAGTTATTAACTAGTTCTAACCTAGCAAGCACCCTAACTCTACCATGACTCACCTACTTGCTAGCCTCCTTGTTACCACCAATCAACCACCCTACCACCTCCATCACCACCCTTGCTCACCAAGCAAAAACACCCCCTCATCAACCTTTGATAATCGAACCCTCTCACACCCTTACACCTGTTTAAGCTACCTCCTAGCCATCCTTAGTCACCCTAGCTATTACTTGGTCACTACTTTACAGCACCTAGGCCACCACTCCACTTAACTTGGTCACCACTCTAAGTAAACTTAGGCAATACTCTTTTCTTTACACTATATATACACGCATACATACATACACTTTCAATTCACCATCAAAACTTCATACTACCTTAAAATCATATTTTAGCCATGCCATAGAAGAGAAGAAAGAAGGTTTAAGCTAAATAGAAGCCAAGATTTAAGAAGAAAGAAGTCTTTGATTCATAACTTAAAGTGTTTGACCCATTTCATCAATTTCGACCCATTCAAGCTTTTGTAAGTCTTCACCTTGTTCTATAAGCTCTTGTATTGTTTTAAATTATACATCAGCTCTTATACATCCTTATGATCTCATGAAATCAGCCTTTAACCCTAAAGCTTACTCATTTGGTTTTCCTAAACCAAACGCACTCTAAAAACCCTAAAGAGCTCTTTTCATATACCTAACAAGCTATAAGCCATAAGTCATTATAATAAGCTATTTCAATAAGCTCATTTATCATTTCTATAAGCTTGAAAACTAATCTTAAAGCCTTAAACCTATTGGGTTAATCTTTTTAAACCAAACAAACCCGTTTTGGATTTTTAAGCTAATAAGCTCTTTTGATAAGCTATAAGCTCATAAAAGTTACTTATTTTAGCTTATAGTAATAAGCTATAAGCTGCAAATCTATTTCTAAATCAAAAATATCAAGATTATGGAATTTGGACTAAAAACGCAAAACATTTCATGCATAAGGGTATATATTGTAACTTTTAAAACTTATTAAACTTTTAGGCCAAAAATGTAATTATCCTTAAGTTAAACTTCAGGGGTTTGTTTTGCCAACTTTCTAAGTTAAAGGTCGAATGTTTTAGAATTATATATAAAAGGTTTAAGTTGTAAACTAATATATATACCAAGGGTATATATTGTCATTTTCATATTCTCAAGGGTATAAAATGTAATATTTTTATATTAATTATAAAAATATATTTTAATATTATAAAACTTGATTTTATTAAAACCCGACACATTTGTTGTATTCATTCATCTATCCAAACACTATAAAACATTTATGTTATATATTTAACATAATTTATCATCCACTAGCTTTTGAAGATACTTAAAATGATAAAATCCTATCATTTAACTATAACGTATCACATTACTAGGGAATTTCATGTAAGGGGTTTTCATTTGAGTGGATGTTTTGACGAGTTGCTGTATTTACAATTTAAAGTGTCCTAGCTCCTCAAACATTTACTACATGACCTCTGGATTATGATAGCCCGAACATTGATACGATGTTTTCACGAACTAATAAACCAAATGAATATTTATGTTAAACTTTATAAAATAAAGTTTGAAATATAAACACTCGAACTAAGACTTGACATATTACCCCAGGTTACGTAACAAGGCTATTTACTCTTATTTGAATTAAATTTCAAATCAATCAACTACCTTATCAAGGTGAGTTCATAGTCTCACCTTTACATGTTTTCCAAACTCCGTGGGGAGATACATGCTATAAACCATGAATACAAGTATTTTTCTAACTATATGCTATCCTGATATATTATTGCCTAAGTTTTCCTTCACTACCAGTATTTCTTAATCATGAACCATTAGTCACTTATGAGTGAACGTGAATATTGTGGATAGATCTATTGGGGGTGATGACTCCCGTTGGTGTACCCGTACATAGGGTAACCAAACACACTATATTTGAGAACAATGGGTAACTTTGGCAAGTTACCTTTCCTTAAGGACAGTTGTTCCTTCAAGTCGTTAAATTGACTTCAGATGTTAATGTTTGGTTGCATGAACTTAGGGCAACAATAATGTTTTCCATGATAATTGTATTCGTTGCAATTATTACTATTTATGATGACTTGTATTCAACTATTACATTGCAAACACTGTGAATTTCACTCAACCTTTGTGTTGATACTTTTAGCATGTTTATCTTAGGTAATTTAGCAACTATGGCACGGAGTGGCATTGGACTTGAGGACGTCCAAATTTTTTATCATTCAACTTTTATGTTTTCAATGTAATTTGGGACCTCTTTTGTAAAACTCTGATATAATAATGAATAATAACTAAATTTTCTAAAACGTCTCTTTTGAGTCGTTTTATATGATTATGATTGTTGAATCATGAAGTAATACCCCAAATTAGCTTCCACTGCTATATGTCAAATAAGGGGGTGTTACAAATTGGTATCAGAGCCGAAGTCATAGAGAACAAGGTTAAAACCTAAACTATAACTATTTTTCTATCCAAGAAAGTCCTCCGTGACACTGCATTTCTGGAATAATATGTAATTGATACATAACTTTTAGACTATTATATAAATAACTTATGTTATTTACACTGGGTTGTTATACAGTTATGTCTTCATCCACCCACCCTATTATCATCCCATCTGATTACGATGTTGAGGATGCTTTTTCCTCTACACTCTCTCCTGACTATACTCCGGCTTCACTAGACTATTTCCCAGCCTTACCGGGAAACACCTCTCTTGATCTTTCAGATGATTTATCTAAGTATCTTTTGGCCTCACTAGCCATCTCACCTTTTTACGATGATCCGTATATGAAGGTCATGCAAGAATATAATGCTACTAGTAATGAATCACTTATTCCACTACCACAAGCTCCTATTGCTCCACCAACTACTTTACCTCCATCACCAATGTTTGATCCCCAAGATTTTTTTCTTCCTGAAGAGATTTTACCACCTCAGAAACGAGCCTGTTTTCTATCACCCTCCTCTACTGATTTCTCTACACCACCTCAGGTGTTTGAGATTGGAGAGAGTTCTTATAAGACGCATCTGGAATGTCATGAGTAACAGATCGAGACCATTCTGAATCATTTAGATGAGCTCCCTCTTAAGCGTATTGAGCACATGGAAGATAAGAAAGAAGGTCTTGGTAATGGTCAAGTAATCATACAACGAGATTTTGACCAACTAGAAACCAAACTTCAAGAAGCCCGTACTCAAATTTCTAAATTTCAGAGAGAGCAAATAAGGCATGATGACAAGATTGTTCTTGCTTGCGTCAGGACTTCTACTCTAGAGATACTCATCGAGGATATTTAGGTTCGACACCGATCAGATATGAAGAATCTTCTGAACAAGATCCATAAGCTCAAGAACCACAAGGGAGGACCACCACCACCAGACTACTAGACTAGATCCTTATCATTTATAGCTTTTGTTAGAATCCAACCACTGGATGTGTGGCATAAATAATGACACTTGTCAAATTTTTACTATGTAAAATATGTAGACAAGTTATTTAGGACTTAATACAGTGGTGATTCCACTATACCTCGTTGTTTTATGATACCGATTTATGTTTATCGTGGTTGTCTATCCTATGTCATGTATTATGATTACTCATGTACGGTATAATCCATAATGAGTTAGCTAAGTGGTCGCACTGAAAAATGAATCAGTCCCTAAGAAACCTAATGAGTTAGATGCTTGTTAGAGTGTCAATTCCAAAATTTTCTGTTATATCCTGCAACGTAATATCAAAGAAAATGTATTTCTTTGTTAGAACTTGTATCAAATAAGTCATTGTCAAAATTTCCATACATTATACAAATGACTTATGATATGATTCTTATTTTGTGTTGTCTTGTAAATGTTGATAGAATGGCTCCTAAGAGGAAACCAACATCTGCAGCACCAGCCATGTCTCAAGCTGCCATCAAGAAACTAGTTACTGATAGTGTTGCCGCAACTCTGGAAGCACAAGCTGCTACCATGGCAAATACTGACAATACCACTAGGAACACCAAACCAAGAGAAACTCTCATAGCAAGAAAATGTAGCTACAAAAAGTTTATGAGCTGTCTACCTTTTAATTTCAAAGGTACAGAAGGGGCTGTTGGTCTTATCCGCTGGTTTGAACAAACTGGATCGGTATTTTCCTGTAGTAACTATACCGAGGACTGCAAAGTAAAATTTGCTACTGGTACTCTAACTGAAGAAGCTTTGTCCTAGTGGAATTCATTCTCCCAGCCTATTGGAATAGAGGAAGCCTACAAGATTACCTGATCTGAATTTAAAAAGCTCTTAATAAAGAAGTATTGTCCCCGAACTGAGGTCAAGAAAATGGAAGATGAATTTTACAATCTGATTGTAAAACGCAATGATCTCAAGACTTACATTAGAAGATTCCAGGAATTGGCAGTCTTATGCCCAACTATGGTGTCAAATTCTAAGAAACTCATGGAAGTCTTCATCGGGGGATTACCCAGAAGTATTAAAGGAAATGTTACCGCTTCAAAGCGTCAAACTTTAGAGGAAGCCATTACCATAACCCAGAGGTTAATAGATCAGGTAATAAAGCACAATTCTGTGCAAGGAACCAATGCTCACAAACGAAATTTTAATGATAGAAGAACCTTCACCAATAACAACTACCAAAATAACCGTAACAACAACAATAACCGCAACAATGATCACCAACAACAACAGAATAGAAGGCAAGAAATCATCAGGGCTTATGCAGTCACCCCAACTAAAAATAGTAGGTATACTGGAAGCCTTCCCCTATGTAAGAAATGCACCCTGCATCACACAGGACCTTGCACTGTTAAGTTTCAGACTTGTAACAAGGTGGGTCATCTGACCAAAAATTACAAAAACAAAGGGCCAGCCACTGGAAGCAACCTGCAGTTAGTGTCAGTAACTTGTCATACATGCGGAAAGAAAGGGCACTACAAAATTCAGTACTCAAGAGCAAACAACATTGCCCATGGAAGAGCATACTTGCCGAGAGGCAAGAACGCTCACCAAGACCCGAATGTAGTCATGGGTACGTTCCTTCTAAACCAACATCTAGCTAGAGTATTATTTGATTCAGGAGTCGATAAAAGTTTTTTATCCATATCTCTTACTTCTATGCTTAATATCCCACCAAATACACTAGATACTACTTACGACATTGAAATGGCCAATGGAAACCTAGTAGGCACTAATACCGTTATCCAGGGTTGCACTCTGATCTTGTTAAACCAACCTTTTGAAATAGATCTTATGCTGATTAAACTCGGTAGTTTTGACGTCGTCATTGGTATGGATTGGTTATCCAAGTATCATGCTAGAATTATCTATGACGAGAAAGTCGTCCACATCCCCATCGATGGTAAAACTTTGATCATCCGAGGTGATCAAAGTAAAACCCAACTAAACCTCATGTCCTGTATTAAAACCGAAAGATATATATCCAGGGGATATCAACTTTTTGTAGTCCAAGTAATGGAAAAGAAGTCAGACAAAAAATGACAGGAAGATATACCGGTAGTTAGAGAATTTCTAGAAGTCTTTCCTGAAGATCTACCCGGCCTTCCTCCGGTTCGCCAAGTAGAATTTCAAATCGATTTAATGCCAGGAGCGGCACCAGTAGCCCGAGCACCTTATAGATTAGCTCCTTCAGAAATGCAGGAATTATCAGACCAACTACAAGAGTTAGCAGACCGAGGTTTTATTCGACCAAGTACTTCGCCTTGGGAAGCTCCTGTCTTATTTGTTAAAAAGAAAGACGAATCTTTCAGAATGTGTATCGATTACCGGGAGCTGAATAAACTCACCGTCAGGAATCATTACCCATTACCCTTGATCGATGATTTATTCGACCAACTTCAAGGTTCGAGTGTTTACTAGAAGATTGACTTAAGATCAGGCTATCACCAACTGAGAGTCAGAGATGAAGATATTCCCAAGACTGCTTTCAAAACGATATACGGACACTATGAATTCCAAGTGATGTCATTTGGTTTAACTAACGCACCTGCTGTATTCATGGATCTCATGAACCGTGTGTGTAAACCATACATGGATAAATTTGTGATAGTGTTCATTGATGATATTCTTATCTACTCCCGTAACAAAGAAGAACACGCAAATCACCTTAGAATAATCCTGGAATTACTCAAAAAGGAGAAATTATATGCCAAGTTCTCTAAATGTGATTTCTGGATCAATATCGTGCAGTTTCTTGGGCACGTGATTGACAGTCAAGGAATTCACGTTGGCCCAACCAAGATTGAAGCAGTTAAGAATTGGGCATCTCCTTCTACACCTACAGAAGTACGCCAATTGTTAGGACTCGCCGGCTACTATCAGAGATTTATCAAAGATTTTTCAAAGATTGCAAAATCTTTGACTGAATTAACCCAGAAAAACAAGAAGTATATCTGGGGAGAAGACCAAGAGCCATCTTTCCAACTGCTAAAACAAAATTGTGTGGATCTCTAATCTTAGCATTACCAGAAGGAAATAATGACTTTGTCGTATACCGTGATGCATCTCGTCAAGGTCTGGGAGCGTTGTTAATGCAAAGAGAAAAAGTTATTGCATATGCATCCCGACAACTCAAGCCTTATGAAGAGAACTATACCACACACGACCTCGACTTAGGAATAGTAGTGTTCGCTCTTAAAATTTAGAGACACTATATGTATAGCAAAAAGTGTACTATGTTCACTGATCATAAAAGTCTTCATCATATCCTTGATCAGAAAGAGTTGAACATGATACAACGTCGTTGGCTAGAATTGCTCGCAGATTACGATTGTGAGATTCGTTACCATCCTAGAAAGGCAAATGTTGTAGCAGATGCCTTAAGCCGGAAGGAACAAATCAAACCACTCCGAGTTAGAGCATTAGTCATGACCATTCACCCAAAATTACCATCATAAATTCTCGAAGCCTAAACCGAGGTGATCAAGGAAGAGAACATCAAAGCTGAGAACCTACGAGGAATGGACAAAGCATTTGAAGTATGACCTGATGGAACTCGTTGTATCAAGAATAGAAGTTGGTTACCACTCTTTGGTAATTTAAGGGACTTAATCATGCATGAATCCTATAAATCAAAGTATTCCATCCACTCAGGTTTTGACAAGATGTATCAGGATCTAAAGAAACTCTATTGGTGGCCTAACATGAAGGCAATCATCGCTGAGTATGTTGGCAAGTGTTTAACATGCTCTAGAGTTAAAGCGGAATGTTAGAAGCCATCCGGCTTACTGATACAACCAGAGATTCCTACATGGAAATGGAAAAGAATAACGATGGACTTCGTTACAAAACTACCCAAAACATCAAGCGGACATAATACGATTTGGGTCATTGTAAACCGCCTTACCAGATCAGCACATTTCATCCCCACCAAAGCGACAGATAGTATGGAAACCCTTTCAAGATTATATATAAAGGAAATAGTCTCACGGCATGGAGTGCCGATATCCATCATATCGGAT
This sequence comes from Tanacetum coccineum, assembly GCA_026074375.1. Classification (NCBI taxonomy): domain Eukaryota; kingdom Viridiplantae; phylum Streptophyta; class Magnoliopsida; order Asterales; family Asteraceae; genus Tanacetum; species Tanacetum coccineum. The sequence continues at coordinate 28,549 of BQNB010036952.1, read as the reverse complement.
TGTGACAGTTATTTCACATCCAGATTTTGGCATTCAATGTAGAATGCTTTTGGTACTCAATTAGATATGAGTACAGCATATCATCCTGAAACTGATGGACAAAGTGAAAGAACCATCCAAACACTCGAAGATATGCTTCGAGCTTGTGTCATAGATTTTGGAAAAGGTTGGGAGAGACACTTACCACTAGTAGAATTTTCTTACAATAACAGTTACCATGCCAGTATTAAGGCAGCACCATTCGAGGCACTTTATGGTCGAAAGTGCCGATCACCTGTCTGCTGGGCCGAAGTTGGAGATGTCCAACTCACGGGACCATAGATAATCCATGAAACCACCAAAAAGATACTATAAATCCGACAACTCTTGCAAGCTACAAGATATCGGCAAAGGAGTTATGCCAACGTAAGGCGAAAGCCTTTGGAATTCCAAGTTAGAGATCATGTTATGTTGAAAGTGTCACCTCGAAAAGGTGTCATTCAATTTGGAAATCGAGGAAAGCTTAACTCCCGGTATATTGGACCATTTAAGATCCTTAAATGGATCGGCCCAGTGGCATACACACTTGAGCTTTCTAAAGAACTCAGTAATGTCCATAGTACCTTCCACGTTTCTAATTTAAAGAAATGCATATCTGACGAATCTCTCATCATTCCAATGAAAGAGCTTCGACTCGATGACAAACTCAATTTTATGGAAGAACCAGTGGAGATCATAGATCGAGAAGTCAAGCAACTAAGACAGAGTCGTATTCCTATAGTAAAAGTAAGATGGAACTCTAAAAGAGGACCAGAATTTATGTGGGAACGCGAAGATCAAATTCGTGCCAACTTACAAGGTTATACATCAAATAATTAGTCTCCCGTGCATGGCATGCCTTATATTTCATCTCAGATTGTGATTTATATCACATCAGATTCTGGCACATCATTACTATAAGTGCTTTGGGTACTTAAGTTAGACATGAGTATGGCATATCATCCTGGAACGATAGACAAAGTGAAAGGAACATCCAAACATACAAAAGATATGCTCGAGCCTGTGACTGTGTTATAGTATTTTGGAAAAAGTTGGAGAAAACACTTACCATTGCGTATAATGTTTTTACTAATATACATTTACCTGCAGTATTAATGGCCTAACACCCATTCGACGCACTTTATATGGTTCTTCGCATAGTGAAATATCATCTGTCTCTCTGCTAGGCCGAAGTTGGAGATGCTATCAACTTACGGTGTAGCAAGGAGAACCAAAGATTAATCCTATTGAAACCACTGAAGAAAATATTTTAAATCCGGTACTAACTGCTTGCAAGCTTGCAAGGGACCCTGCAGAGAAGAATTATTCCATATAGCGGTAGCTTTAGAATTTCAAGTTGTGGAGTATCGTGTTATGTTGAGAGTATCCTCGGAAAAGTGTCATTTGTTTTGGAAAGCGAGGAAAGCTTAACCCCCGGTACATTGGACCATTTAAAATCCTTGAACGGATTGGCCCAGTGGCATACAAACTGGAGCTTCGTTTGTAAGTGGTGGACTGGCGAGTAGAATGTCCTACCATCGAGATGGCTGTTCCAGGTTCGTTCTAATATAAAGGAATTGCCCTATCTGAAGAAACCTTGTCATTCCAATGAAACGAGCTTCGGCTCGGATGATCAAAGCGGATTCTATACGTGTATATGTTGATAGATACTAGTAGAAGATTATGGTATCGTTTTGTGGTTGAGATAGTCAATACGATGACTAGAGCGTGCCTTAGGCTATATGTCTAGGGTAATTGTTCCTATTAGTCAAAGTGAAGATGGATACTCATATACATATCGTAAGAGTATCCAGGAGAATCTTATCGGAGTCAGAAGGACATTCGACGTGAAGGGATAAATCTTCGCTAGGAATTCTGTTCCTAAGTAGGATCACACATACATGTCATTTTTCCTAACACTCTACTCAAATCGGTAAATCACACCGATCTTAATATACTCAGAGTTACGAGAATTCGTTTAAAGGAGATAGGGTTCGGGCAGACTCTTAACAGTAGGCCCGAGTGAATTTTCATCATTATGGTAGAATTATCTCTATTCCCTATTGTATGCTAGTTAGATTGCATCTAGGGATTGTCGCTGTTCAGTGTATTATACTGACTTGATTAGAATTATATGGTTACTAGACAGTATCTTGTTCACTCGGAAACGCGTTTTGCTACGCTTCATATACATGTAGTCAACTATGATAGGTACGTACGATTTTTACTAGTTCAGTCAATACTAACTCTGTAGCTCTTACGCTAACCATCATCGCGCGTCTCAATGCCAATATAGTAGTACTACTATATTTTTACTTATGTGCTAAACCATGCCTAATATGTCAAAGTGTATTGTTTGGGTATTTAATCAGTGTTCTTTGTACCGAGAATACGCGCTGATAGAAAGTTGGGTATCGTGGTAATTACCATTGATTGGTATTACGAAACATCTATCAATACTGACATATGCATGTAAGACTGAGATCAGATCGATATATCAATAACAGGACTTATAATGTAAACATATTAAGTTAGCTTACTCTACCTCGTGAGCTAAGATATGGAGTGTCCGTTCTCTGTTAACTCTCGGCGCGTACAACTCTCATTATTTAAAGTTATGGCCTTAGGCGTGTTTAGTGTTTGTTATCGCATTTCATAGCAACATTAACTATTGTAGACGCATCCCAATGATGTTTAGTCGTAGATAATGTGTCATCTAGGAATAGCAGACACTTCGAGTCTTGATGAGGAGTCGAATATATTACACACGTAGAGTATAGCTTTGTGTGACCCATCGCGAGAATTATCAGTGGGGTATCCTATAGTAGGAATAGTAACGTCCTACTATGAACTGAAGAAAGTTGTGTTAAATGGGTTTGATTTCCCCATCTTAACTTCGCTCTTTTGACTATCTTGCCGCGGATAGTGGGGTTCGAAGGATAGTGTGATCTGCTAAACATGATCTCATGATGTATGAGAGGTTAACTCTGATTAACAGTAGATAAAGGGCTCTTACAATTTCGTAGTCGTTATGCAGAGCTTCGCATTGTGTTATACTCTTGAATAAGAAGAACTCCATTATTTGAAGAAGATTTACAATGAAGCTCATCAAGCTTTAATGGCCATCTCCTCATCAAGATCATCAAGTTCTTCTGACAAAGAGGTACAAAACTGTTCTAAACAATGTCTTGAATCTTTTAAAACTCTTCAAAAGAATTATGATAGTGAAAGAGAAAAAAAACTTAGTCATAGAGCAAGACTAGGAAATTCAGTGTTAATAGTTAGCCTTAGAGTCACTAGAATCTATGATACTTGTACATGAAAAGAATGAACTTGCTTGGGGTGAAAAATATGAGTTTCAAAACTATGAGCTTAAATGCAGAGAAATAAAAATTAACAACCTTAACCTTGAATTAGAGAAAGTTGTTAAGGAAAGAGATGAGTTAAAAGTAAAGTATAGAGCTTTAGTAGGAGAAGGTATAGACGATAATCGAGTCTTGCCCCTTTTATGCCAATCGCTTGATGAAAGTCTGACTGCGCGACAGATCAAACAATAAAGTATTGATGCTAGAGTAACATGATACATGGTCTTAGTGAGGTATAAAGGATCACACAATTCTGTAACTGAGATTATCATTGAAAGATGCGTGAACAGGATTCATGGGAAACGCTGAGAATAGCTGAGATTAGTTTTGCCAGTTGTGTGTCTGATGTCAGTTCTCTAGTCTGTATGAAGTAGTCCTATCAATGACACGACGCTTAGTCTAAAATTCATATTACATGATATGACGTTGTCTACTGTATAGGGCAGATATTTGGTACTCATGCTTTTATGTTTCCCCTCTTTCCTATAACATTGGCAAGCTTCTCTAACCCCAAGAGATGTACTATTATTCGCATATATGCATATGGTCTTAGATCGAATGCATGATCCTATTAGTGACAGCCAAATCATAATTGCAGCTCAAAAAGAACACTACTGCATAACTTAAATACTATAAAATAATGTGATAGACTGTTAGTCCGAAAATACAGACAATGATTGATGAATACTGAGAAAGACTATAGTTTACAAGCTCATTCATATGACATCAGTATATAACTATGAGTTTATCTCTTAAGGTTTATCATAGATAAGGACTTGGAACCTCTCCAATCCACGTTCATCTTATTCCCCCCTATGAGCATAGTGATACTGAGCCAGCTGCTAAACGAATTGACGTCATGAATTTAAAGCGACTAAATTATGATGACTCAATAAGCCCACATTTAAACAATAGTAAACGAATTGATAAAAGTTGTAAGTACAATACTTTCAATCAGAGAGAACTAAGTACTATGTATTGCAATGAGTAAACGCGCTTACTATCACATCATATAGTTCTTATGACTCGAAACTAAAGACGTTACGGCACGATAATGATTGTGGCAAAATATAATTGGACAATCATGTTTAGTGTATTTTCCTGCTTTTCAGATTATCTATCTTCAATCACCGCGATGCAATTAATATGATTCAGATACATCTCGACTATCATCTTTATGGTCCTGTGTTATGGGAGTTGTATAGAATGAAGCTCTTGTAAGCGATGTTATTGTTGCGATGTGCCCTGCACTCAATGCTGTATTCTAGTAATTTGTTTCTTCTAAGCAAGTCAAGAAGCAGGGGCGTAATCACAATATCGATTTTTATTATCGCGCATGATTCGCACATATATGAGTATCGGTATATGCGGTTTTAGTTTTTATACTTAAACTCCTAACTTACTAGTATACTATTCAAATGCTTTAAAGATGTGGTTTCTCCGCTTCCTTCATTTCCATTTCAAAGCTTTCATGTAATAAAGTGTGTAATGTGTGCTATGGTGTGTCCAGTGAGCATAGTTAGTTGTGATCATGGAGTAGTGATCAATCCTCTAAAGGTAATCTACTTGATTGTGTCCTATTCATTGGATATTAATGGATCTATTCTTTTAAGGCATGATCTCGAATGTTTGTTAGTGTTTGAATTTGATGTCGACATATGTTGCCTAGTCCGAAGATGGAACCTGCGAATAATAAATGTTGTAGGAGGTGACACTTTAATCGAACTTGCACTAATACTTAGTTGACATGATGCAGAGAATAGATCACGTTCACGTCTGTATGGATCTAGATTTGGTTTCTTAATTACGATGGAATAAATGCTGGCTGATGTAGTGTCATCTGCTGGTGTTTTAGCTTATCTGGTGAATAAGGGATATAACAGGGGTATTGTTAGGATTCTTGTTTGAATGAAGGAGAGAAGGAAAGATCAGATGTATGACATCGGTATGATTGGACAAGCATTGTACTGTAGTCGTGTCTAAGATTTCTTTTTTTTGGATTGCGGTGTTTTTAGATTCAGAGGGACGGAGTGAATGTATTAATTCTCGTAGGAGGGGGAGTTTTTTGACACCTAAAATTCTGGATTTTAGGAAAATCCCAGGTATCTTCCCGGGTTTTTAAAGAGAGGTTTATTAAAAAACCGTTTTTAATCTCATCATCATTAGCAACTAGAATTTTCACGTTATTTCGTAAAAAAAAATCCATTATGAAAATGGAGGAAATGATAATATTTAAGGGATTCCATTATTAAAATATTCAAGAATAATTTTCCTGGAAGATAAACAATTATTATGTTTTGTTACTAGGACAACAAAATGGATTTTTGAAAGGAATTGATTTACGTGTACAGAGCAAAATTTTTTTCGTAGTTCTAAGCCCTTATTAATATTCAGGACAAGGGGCGCAATTCCTTGTCTATTTTGGTCTGCAAAATGGAATGTTTCTGTGTAGGTCATAAAATGGGGTGCGGTCGAGGTTAATATGCGCTCATTATGTAACTCCCATGTCAGCATTGATGTCTACTGGCGTCCAGTCAACGTAGCTCGTTCACGATGGGGATATTAAATGTGATGTTAGTTATTATCGCTTAAAAGGGTTTGTATTAGCACTATGTTCGTTCCAACAAGTGTTGTTCGTGTATTTTTGTGGCTCAAAGTTATTAGTACTGTTCGAGTACTTGTTACTACTGGTTATTGGAATAGTTTCTACTGTTGGAATAGAACATTAGTGCTGCTCACAAAAAATGATATTATTGTTGGGCTTTCGCATGATGAAGCACGTAATCAAAGAAGAATTATTATTTGGGCTTCAAAGATGGTTAATGTTGCACAAAGTCAGTTAAAGATGCTCAAATTCATGGTTACTATTGTTCTAAATTTATGCTTTGGATACAAACGTTTTAATGCTATCAAGGTTGATTAGTGTTGCTCGTCTAATTTGGTGTTGCCCGATAACATTTAAACTGGTAGCTTTGTTTGAGAATTTAGTATTGTTTGTTTTGATCTGAGAAGAGTTTATTCTGCCAAAGTTGTCCAACAAAGTAGTTTGTACTGCTAGGCTTGTTCGATATCAGACAATACTTGGTTTTTAGATGGATTTGGATCTCGGACAAAACTATTTTTCAAATAGTTTATTCTTATTGATTTATGGCTCGTATTTTTGGAAATTTATTGAAGAGGAGATTACGAAGATAATTAAATATTGCTTATTAGATGTTGTAGTTGGGTTTCACAGGTGCGTGTCTTATCATATCTTAAAGTCGTGTTTATGATAGGACATCGATTTTAAAGATAACTTGTTCGTGCTTAAATGGTGTGACGAAGACTTGTCAAAATCTAGCAAAGGGTGGTTGTATTTTTTCTTATGGTGTTAATGCTTACAGTTGCTTCACTTAGCAGGTGTCTCATTGATGTGAGGTTTTTTGTCAAGAAGCTTGCGGTTCTACTTATATTTCACATGATTTTATTTATAGTTCGAGGTCACGTGGATAGTGCAAGACATAGACACAGTTTGAGATTTCTACTTCTTCATCAAATTCGTTATACTTAGTTTTCTTCATCAGTAATCACTACATAGAGCCTACAGAGTTCGAGATTCAAGAGATGGTAATAATATAGGTTTCAAGGGAAGCTTATTGATTAAATGTTTAACCATCTACATGCACCACTTGAGGGGAAGTGTTTTGTTACTACTGCTAGTCATTTATTACTATTGCTAGTTTGTGTTTCTTCTGCTCAGAGTCATTTTTCTTATTATGAATCATGGCGGGTACTTTGAGTCATTGGAAGGGTGGATTAGTAGTTGTGATATATGGTTGGTAGTTGTTATGATCTAAGTTGCATATCTACAAAAGATCCCTCTTGGATGATTACAAAAAGGGGAAGAAGACTGCAGATATATGATTTGCAGCTTATTATGTGTGGTGGTATGTTCAAGAAGATCTTAAGTCAAGGGGAAGCACTGAAGATTGTTTTGTAATATCAAATAGGGTAAGATTGTTGGGATCTGAGATTTGATGATTACAAAACTAAATATGCAAGATTTTCTTTTAAAAAAAAAAAAAAAAATAAAAAAAAAAAAAAAAAAAAAATAAAAAAAAAAAAAAAATAAAAAAAAAAAAAAATAAGATTGAAACAACAAGGACTTAATGTAAAATATTAAGTTAGCTTCCTATGTAAGCTAGGGTTTTCTTGTAACCTCCCTTTATTATATAAAGAGGGTAGGCGTCTGGTTTTGATATCCATCCATAGAAAACTAGAGCTCTCCCAATGAGAGTCTAGATAGTTAGATAGCAAATCGACTGATGAGAGTCGAATAGTACACCATAGTTTGTTGGTGTAGCCCCAAATTATAGTTGGGGTAATAGGGAAAACATATAAATGAAAAACCTTGTTTGATAATATTGCTTTCTTATTATTCCGCTGCGTGTTCAATATTATCTGTAAAACTATCTTAGATGAGCTAAATGATTCTCCACATACGTTATCCATTTAACATACTTTTCAAAACGTTATTTAAAAACAAGCATTAAACGTTAACGTTTATATCAAAACCCTAATTATATGTAATGTTTACATATAAAATAAATGTACAAGCTATCCAAGCATGTGTATAAGTGTACAATGCATAATTTTTGAATATTAATTCCCTTCTAAACCTTGGTACAACTCCCTAAAGCTCAAAGTAAACCATTTTCATGGAAAGATTTTTGCTTTATTCCACTCATTATGCAACGTAACTTGCATAACTAAAGTAAACGAGCTCACGTAACCCAATGCCAATTTCATCAACGTTTATAGCAAGTAAACGTTATAATATGTCAAGCAATATGTTTTAATCACCATTTTACCATACATTATCTATTTAAGGTACTATCCAAAACGTTATTACAAAACAGATTTCAAATGTTAACGTTTATAACAAAACCCCGATTTCATGTAAAGTTTACATACAATATAAATGTACAAGCCTTTAAGGCATGTGTACAAGTTATCAATATATGAAATTCAAATATATTTTCCCTCCAAAACCATGGTACAACTTCTTTAAACTCAAAGTACAAGCCAATTATGCATGATATTTAAAACATGCATTTTCCCTCCAAAATCTTAAAGAATTTTGTACAACCTTTTAAACACAACTTACTACTCTCTAATCCACCGCATTTGAAACATTATTAATCCTAAACCTTAATCCTAGCTCATACTAATCCTAACCGTAACCCTAACCTTAAACGAAAACCCTAAAAACTTTACCTAGTTATTAACTAGTTCTAACCTAGCAAGCACCCTAACTCTACCATGACTCACCTACTTGCTAGCCTCCTTGTCACTACCAAGCAACCACGCTACCACCTCTATCACCACCCTTGCTCACCAAGCAAAAACACCCCCTCATCACCCTTTGATAACCGAACCCTCTCACACCCTTACACCTCTTTAAGCTACCTCCTAGCCCTCCTTAGTCACCCTAGCTATTAGTTGGTTACTACTCTATAGCACCTTGGCCACCACTCCACTTAACTTAGTCACCACTCTAAGTAAACTTAGGCAATACTCTTTTCTTTACACTATATATACACGCATACATACATACACTTTCAATTCACCATCAAAACTTCATACTACCTTAAAATCATATTCTAGCCATTCCATAGAAGATAAGAAAGAAGGTTTAAGCATAGTAGAAGCTAAGATTTAAGAAGAAAGAAGTCTTTGATTCATGACTTAAAGTGTTCGACCTATTTCATCAATTTCAACCCATTCAAGATTTTGTAAGTCTTCACCTTGTTCTATAAGCTCTTGTATTATTTTAGATTATACATCAGCTCCTATACATCCTTATGATCTCATGAAATCAGCCCTTAAACCCTAAAGCTTACTTATTTGGTTTTCCTAAACCAAACGCACTCTAAAAACCCTAAAAAGCTCTTTTCGTGTATCTAACCAGCTATAAGACATAATTTGTTATAATAAGCTATTTCAATAAGCTCATTTATCATTTCTATAAGATTGAAAACTAATCTTAAATTCTTAAACACATCGGGTTAATCTTTTTAAACCAAACAAACCCGTTTTGGATTTTTAAGCTAATAAGCTCTTTTGATAAGCTATAAGCTCATAAAAGTTACTTATTTTAGCTTATAGTAATAAGCTATAAGCTGCAAATCCATTTCTAAATCAAAAATATCAAGATTATGGAATTTGGACTAAAAACGCAAAACATTTCATGCATAAGGGTATATATTGTAACTTTTAAAACTTATTAAACTTTCGGGCCAAAAATGTAATTATCCTAAAGTTAAACTTCAGAGGTTTGTTTTGCCAACTTTCTAATTTAAGGGTTGAATGTTTTAGAATTATATATAAAAGGTTTAAGTTGTAAACTAATATATATACCAAGGGTATATATTGTCATTTTCATATTCTTAAGGGTATAAAATGTAATATTTTTATATTAATTATAAAAATATATTTTAATATTATAAAACTCGATTTTATTAAAACCCGACACATTTGTCGTATTCATTCACCGATCAAAACACTATAAAACAATTATGTTATATATTTAACATAATTTATCATCCACTAGCTTTTGAAGAAACTTAAAATGATAAAATCTTATCATTTAACTATAATGTATCATGTTACTAGGGAATTTCATGTGAGGGGTTTTCATTTGGGTAGACATTTTGATGAGTTGCTGGATTTACGATTTAAAGTGTCCTAGCTCCTCAAACGTTTACTACATGACCTCTGGATTATGATAGCTCGAACAGTGATACAATGTTTTCACGAACTAATAAACCAAATAAATATTTACGTTAAACTTTATAAAATAAAGTTTGAAATACAAACACTCGAACTAAGACTTGACATATTAGTCTAGGTTGCGTAACAAGGCTGTTTACTCTCATTTGAATTAAATTTCAAATCAATCAACTACCTTATCAAGGTGAGTTCATAGTCCCACCTTTACATGTTTTCCAAACTCCGTAGGGAGATACATGCTATAAACCATGAATACAAATATTTTCTAACTATATGCTATCCTGATATATTATTGCCTAAGTTTGCCTTCACTGCTAGTATTTCTTAATCATGAACCATTATTCACTTGCGAGTGAACGTGAATATTGTGGATAGATCTATTGAGGGTGATGACTCATGTTGATGTACCCGTACATGGGGTAACCAAACGCACTATATTTGAGAACAATGGGTAACTTTGGCAAGTTACCTTTCCTTAAGGACAGTTGTTCCTTTAAGTCGTTAAATTGACTTCGGATGTTAATGTTTGGTTGCATGAGCTTAGGGAAATAATATTGTTTTCCATGATAATTGTATTCGTTGCAATTATTACCACTTATGATGACTTGTATTCAACTATTACATTACAAACACTGTGAATTTCACTCAACCTTTTTGTTGATCCTTTTAGCATGTTTATCTCAGGTAATTGAGCAACTATGGCACGGAGTGGCATTGGACTTGAGGACGTCCAAATTTGTTATCATTCAACTTTTATGTTTTCAATGTATTTTGGGACCTCTTTTGTAAAACTCTGATATAATAATGAATGATAACTAAATTTTCCAAAACGTCTCTTTTGAGTCGTTTTCTACGATTATGACTGTTAAATCATGAAGTAATACCCCAAATTAGCTTTCGCTGCTATATGTCAAATAAGGGGTGTTACATTTTGCTTCTTGGATGACCAGCTAACAAGTTTATCACCTAAGAACTGAGCGCTTCCCGATGTACTACGTCTAGTATCTTGACACCCCGCATGATCAGCATTTGCATAAGCTGTGAGTGACATATCGGTATCCTTCGAGTACCATAGACCCATGTTAATGGTTCTGTTAAGGTATCGAAAGATCCGTTTCACCGCTTGTAAGTGCTTTTCGGTAGGCTTAGCCTGATACCGGGCACATAAGCAGACAACATAGTTAAGGTCAGGTCTACTGGCTGTAAGATATATTAAGGATCCAATCATGCCACGGTAAAGTGTAACATCAACTTGTTTCCCCTGTAGATCTTCATCCAGTTTCTTGTTTTCAATCATGGGTGTGTTGACAGAATCAGTAGAATTAAACCATATTTTTTAACGATTTCAGAAGCATATTTAGATTGGTTTATGAAGATGTCTCTAGGACTTTGAGAAATTTGTAATCCTAAAAAGAATGATATTTGTCCCATCATCGACATCTCAAACTTAGTGGTCATCTGATTAGCAAACTCATTACACATGGCAGTATTCGTGGATGCAAATATTGAATCGTCAACATAAATTTCTACCAGTAATAAGTCATTTTCAGCATGCTATGTGAAGAGTGTTGGATCAACTGCACCTTTGGAGAGTTGTTGAGAGATAAGGAAGCTTGTCAGCATATCATACCATGCACGTGGTGCTTGTTTTAGACCGTAAAGAGCCTTTTGAGCTTGTACACATGCGATGGATTGTCCTAGTCAACAAATCCTTCTGGTTGAGAAACGTAGACCTTTTCTTTGAGCTCGCTATTTAAGAAAGCCGTTTTGATGTCCATTTGGTAGATTGTCATATTCTTATGAGCGGAATTTGCTACGAAGATACGAATGCCTCTATTCTAGCAACCGGTGCAAATGATTCCTAGAAATCGATTCCTTCTTCTTGTCTGAATCCTTGAGCAACGAGTCTTGCCTTATTCTTTAATACCCCACCAAATTCATCTTTCTTGACCTTATAAATCCATTTTAGTTTGATCAAGAATACTTTATCTAGACACGACACCAATTCCCAAACTTTAAGTCTTTCAAATTCATGAATTTCTTCTTGCATTGCATCGATCCATGATGGTTCGGACATTGCTTGTTTGAAGTTCTTTGGTTCTACTGAAGTTAGGAAGGCATCAAAATAACACCACATGGCATCAGTTTCAAGTTGCTTCCTTGTAGATACGGAGCAAGAAGGATCATCGATCACGTTTGCTATAGGATGATCCATAGTCTATCTACCGAGGTGTTCCAATAAAGTGTGGAGTTATCTCACATTAGATGATGATCCTTGAGAAGTTGAGTCTTCATTAGGAGATTCATTAAGTAGATCATCATGAAATGTTAGTGTTTTTGGTGATTCTTTAAAACCTTGAGAAATGATTAGAGAATGTTCATGTTCTTGTATTGAAGGAATACTTATTGAAGGAGCATCCTGATCAATGGAAGTTGACATAGGAGAATCAACTAATACTTTAGCTCTTGGAGCAGCAGCTTCTTGAACTGGAGAGACAGCAATTGGTAGAGGGTTAAAGTATCCATCAAATTCGTGTTTCGCTTTGGTTTTGGTACGTGGTTGGGTTAAGATTTTAGTCGTCGGTCATAGTTCGAGGTTGGTACGTGTAGGTAGCTGATCGTGTACGTTCGGGTTCTAGGTTTGATTATGCCTCATTTATTCCTAGCGTTTGTGCTCTTGTTTCTGTTTTGATCTCTTCACGTGTAGCCTTGAGGTATCCTCGAACCATCTGTTAATACGTCATGTATGCTGGTCATAAATCACTCTTGTTATATGATTATAAATGTCAGAAATCACCACTAATTATGAAAAAGGCTATATAAAAGTAGAACATGAAATTCATATCTAGTCAGATTTAGTTAAAATTACGTACTTGATTTGTTAGTAAACTCTAATGTTATGATACATATTGCATAATATATGATTTAATAATTAATAGAACCAAGTTATAAAAATGTCTATCAAAGCGAAACTATTAGTGTGGTCTGTGGAAAAATGGTTTGGGTTTATGACAATTGTTATACATTATAAATGATCAAAACATGGTCCTTTTTATAATGCAAAGTATATACAAATATTAAATTAGTAGCACCCTATGGTTGAATTTGCAAAACGATTTTTTTTTTTTTTTCCCATACTTCAACCTGCTTAGAGGTTTAAGCACGGAAGGGAGGGTCTACTGGAATCAAGGGGGATCCGCACCTAATTTTATTATGCATTTTGTAGGTGTCTTTTAAACAATCTTTATTTGTTGTAAATTAAGACATGTTTAATATGATGATTTGTGATCATCACACTAATACATTCATGCAGCTTAAGGCATATGAAAGCTAGTATAAAAGATAGTATATTTCATTCCATCGTCATGTGACTACACATATATTTTTAATGTGAAACATTATTATGTACATTAAATAATCCGTAATATGTTTAGCTCAGGCAAAGAGATTGAACTAGTAATTCAAACTGGTCATTTACTTAATGTGAAGAAAAAGAATAACTAAATTATTGTATGTATTTATTGTACAAATAAATAAAGTATGTCTAAAATAATGGTTAGTTTAACAGTTATTAATACAAATTATGTTGCCACGGAATTGAGTTCGGATTTTCGTTGTTAAGTAAGCGTTGATTTGGTTTAAGGTACAGGTATTCTATCCTTCTCTTAAGGATTCTTATGACATATTATCCGTATTTATTTGCCTCATTGAAATACCTATTTATGTTTCTCATCCTATGATTTGCTATTTGTTGCTACCTTATTTGATAACTTCGTTGAGCCTTTAAATTCGTTTGATGTATGCTTCATTTGACACTGCCATGATATAAGTTTATTTGTATGTTTGATCATAACCTTCTTTGGATATAGTATGTCTGTTTTGATATGTTATATGAGCCTTTATTTATTCCATCCTCGAGCTATTAACTAGCCATGGATGGTATCATGGTCGTGTCATTGTTAGGCACCAATGGCGTGACTTATCTGTGGCGGTGTGATTCAGTCCCAGCATCCTCTATTTTTTGAGTGTGCTTTTATGCACTTGGCAATATTGATTTGGTTTGATTGTAGGGGGAGTATGGATGCCATCCTAGGCTAATATGTGTTCACGGATTTAAGATTTAACTTAGAGCATGGCTTGTGTGGGGCCAAATCCCTTGCTATTGTAGGTAAATTGGAGCTGCATGCTCCCTGTACAAATTTGATATGATATGATATGTTTTTGATTGTAAGGTCTAAGCATGTGGCATTCTTTAGACATTTGTTTGAGCTCGGTGGGCATTTCTATATGTTTTGTTGACTATCTGTTTCGTTCACTTCGTATGATATATGAAATCTCTGCTACCAGATTAAGGTGGTTCCATTTTGTTTACCTTGCATATTTGATCTATCTGTTTGTTTATATATCTGTTCATATCTGTTCACTAAGCTTTTTAGCTCAGTCGCATTTCTTTTCTCCGCGGCAGGTGATAAGAGGGAAGCTGGGTTATGAGTGAAGAGTGCTTAGGAGCTCTTAGTGGACCGAATAGATAATAGTTTTTCCCATTTCATTTAATTTACTCAAACTTTGGATTTTGGATTTTGTCTTTCACTTAAACTCTGTATTGGATTTATTTTCGTTTGAAGGTCATTATGTTCAAGACCTATTAATTCCTTTGTTTTGTTGAGGAACTTTGTTGAACCATTTTTATGAATAAAGTCTTCGCATTGGTTTGTTTTGTTTCATATGTGTGACATTGGACCCGACTTGGGTGTGGATGTTACAGTTTTGGTATCAGGCTTCTAGGTCTGTCATGTAGAAATTAGGATTTGACCTTAGTGATGGATTGGGTTAGTATTAGGTTGGGAATTTAAAGTCAAACCCCCCCCCATGGCTCTTACATTTGTATGTCATAGCCAAAATGTTTATTACTGCTCAGATTATAACTAATAGTACTAACTGGTTAGTACTGCTAGAGTAAAAGTTAGCACTGCTAGTACTAACTTAACACTGGTGAAGAAGATTAATATTGTTGACAAAGTTTGAAGATTGCATAAAGATAAAGACGTGTGAAGAGTTATAAAGACGTGTTAAGAGATATGTATTAGTGTATATCTTATATAATTAGAAGATATGTTGATATCTTTTAGAAGTTTTAGAAGATTTGTTGTTATCTTGTAAAGGACTCCTTGGTGTATAAAATGAGATCATAGGTTATGGTTTTAGATATCAGTTTCTCATAGTTCTCATAGCTTCAAGGTTGTAAACCCTAACACTATCAAAGAGTGTTCGTATTAATATATTGAAGCTTATTGTTTTTGTTATATTTTTTGTTTTGTCAAACATACATTACTGTTCCATTGGTTATACTTGAGAGTGGTATAAACTAGATTCCTTATAGTTTATATTATTCACTCAAAGTTTCATTCTTAGTACTTTTGGATTTATCCAAGGATACTAAATCTTACATCAAGCTAAGGAGTTAAAGATCTATTCATTGGGATCAACAAGTGGTATAGGCTTTGTTGTGAGCTTTGATAAGACAGAAACAATCCATCTCCTACTAGATCTATCTATCAGTGATCAAGATGGAGGCAAGAACTACTTCTACAACTCTGACTGCAAAACTTCCTATCCTTAACCCAGGGGAATATGATCTCTGGTTAATGAGGATAGAATAATACTTCCTCATGACTGATTACTCTCTCTGGGAAGTAATTCTAAATGGCAACAAAGTGCTGAAAAGAAAAATTAGAGAAGTTGAGCAAGAATATGAACCTACTACTGCAGAAGAAAAGCAGGATAGGAGGAATGAGATGAAAGCTAGAGAAACTCTATTGATGGCTCTCCCAAATAAGGATCAACTGAAGTTTGATTCATATAAGGATGCAAAACTGCTTATGGAAGCCATAGAGAAGAGGTATGGAGGTAACAAGGAATCCAAGAAAGTTCACGGACTTAATCAAGCCAACAATATGAGAACTTTTCAGGATCAAGCTCAGAAATAATGGATCAAACTTTTGATAGGTTGCAAAAACTTATTAGTCAGTTGGAAATCTAAGGTGAAACAATTTGTCAAGAGGACATGAACTTAAAACTATTGAGAAGTCTTCCATCTGAATGGAAGACTCATGCTTTAATCTGGAGGAACAAAGTAGAAATTAAAACCATTAGTTTGGATGACTTGTACAACAACTTAAAGATATATGAGCTTGAACTCAAAGATTCAACAAACACAAGTCAAAATTCACAAAATGTGGCTTTGTGTCCTCCAACAGCACTAACAGCAACAACAGTACAAATGAGGCAGATAACACTGCTTATGGAATTAGTACTGCTCATACTCAAAGTAGTCCAACATCTGAAGATAACCTTAGTGATGCTGTGATCAGTGCTTTCTTAGCTAGTCAGCCTAATTCTCCTCAAATGTCAAGAGAGGGTCTAGAACAAATTGATCCTGATGACCTAGAGATCTACAATGGGAAATGGCCATGCTGACAATTAGAGCTAGGAGATTCATTAAGAGGACAAGTAGGTAGTTGGATGTAAATGGTAAAAGGGTTGGTTTTGATAGGTCAAAAGTGGAGTGCTACAATTGTCATAAGTATGGTCACTTTGTAAGAGAATGTAGAGCTCCAAGAAATCAGGATAACAGAGGAAAAGATAATAGTAAAAGAACGGTGATAATAGAATCTTCTACTAAAAATGCCTTGGTTGCTCAAGATAGAATTGGAGGGTATGATTGGAGCTACCAAGCTGAAGAAAAGCATCCTACAAACTTTGCTTTAATGGCACATACATCTTCAGAAAAGTTCTTCTGTTCAGATTTGGAGGTAGATTCTTGTTTAAATATGTGTAAAAAAGCTTTGCTACTCTTTAAAGAACAATATGACAATTTGAATTCTGATTACAACAAGGTCTTCTATTTATTTAGTATGTAGAAGCAAGATTTGGGGGGGGTTAGAGTCAGTGAAGATAGACTAGCTCAACTATAAGAAAAATGAGGTTGTGGTTTGAAGAGAGTATTAATGTTTTAAAAACTCTAGTTTGGACTAAGAGATTTATGCCTTAGTTGAAAACAAAATGAATTAGAAAAAAACAAAAAAGTGAGGAGATGAGTTAAAAGTAACTTTAGAGAAGAAAAAAAAAAAAAAAAAAAAAAAAAAAAAAAAAAAAAAAAAAACCTTTCAATATTCATTAAAAACTTTGAATAATTTATTGAAGTTCAATTAGTGACAAGTTTAATATGGATGTATGATATAATGCAGCTATGGCTGTTCTCTGCAGTAGAAAGTTTTGTGAATTTAATCTGAGATGTTAGGAAATCAGGTGTATAACAGGGTCCTCTACCTTATACAGGGAATTTTATACCTCGCAAACATGATCTAACATTTATAGATGAAATAGTTGAAAGTGAGAATATGGATGTTACTACTGTTATTACACCTAGTGATTTTGAGAAAGATATGTTAAATCAAGAGTCTGCTGGTGTAAAAAATAATGGTGATGCAGTAGAACCTAAAACTGTTAGGAAAAACAGCTTTATACCTCCAATCATTGAGGATTGGAATTATGATGATGAAAGTGAGATAGATTATAATGTTAGATCTAGCATTAAAAAAATAAGATTCGTTAAGCCTGTTAGGGAAACAGTAGAGAAAGTAGAGACACCTAAACAAAACAAACACTATCATAAGGGGAACCAAAGAAATTGGAACAATCTTATGTCCCAAAGACTAGAAAGTGACTTTAAAATGATTAATAAAGCTTGTTATGTTTGTGGTAGTTTTGAGCATCTTCATTATGTATGTGATAAAAAGGTTATAATAGCAGTGTGGAACAACTCAAGAAGAGTGAATCATAAGAACTTTGCTAATAAAATGACTCACTCTCACCCTAATAGAAGATTTATTCCACAAGCAATATTAACCAAGACTGGCAAAATTAATACTGCTAGTGCAAAAGTTAATACTACTGTCAGACTAGTTAATACTTTTGGCTCAAAACTAACTGTGAATCATCCTAGACCTATATCAAATGCTTTCAAAAGGGGATATTCATAAGTCACAAGGTCAGTTAACAAGTTTTCATCAAACAAGAATAGTATTTTCAATAAAAAGTTTAATACTGTAAGGGTAAAAGATAATACTGCTAGGGATAGAGCAGTAGTAAGTGAAAATAAGGGAAAAGTGGCTAATGTTGTTAAGGCCTCAGCATGCTGGGTTTGGAAAGCCAAAAACAGTAGTGCATTAAATACATTTAAGAAATATTCCTACATTGATGCACGAGGCAGGTCCAAGTCTATAATGGCTTGGATCCCCAAAAGAGTCTAACTCTCTAATTTTATGTACAGGGCAACCCACAGCAGAAGGAGTACAAGGAAAAAGGAGTTATTAATAGTGGTTGTTCTAGGCACATGACTAGAAAGAAATGCTATCTTACTGAATATGAAGATTATGATGGTGGTTTTGTTTCCTTTGGAGATGGTAAAGGTAGAATTTCTGGTAAAGGTAAAATCAAAACAGGAAAATTAGATTTTGATAATATGTACTTTTATAAAGAGCTTAAGTATAACCTGTTTAGTATGTCATAAATTTGTGACAAAAAGAATATTGTTCTTTTTACTGACACTGAATGTCTAGTCTTATCTTCTGACTTTAAGCTACTTGATGAAACTCAAGTCTTGCTGAGAGTTCCAAGAAAAGATAACATTTATAGTGTTGACCTAAAGAGCGTTGTTCCCATTAAAGGTTTAACTTGTCTCATTGCTAAGGCCACAATTGATGAATCCAACTTATGGCATAGGAGGCTTGGTCACACAAACTTTAAAAACATGAACAAACTTGTGAGGGAAACCTTGTTAGAGGTTTGCCTTCAAATATTTTTGAAAATAACCACTCTTGTGTTGCTTGTCAGAAAGAAAAGCAACACAAAGCCTCATATAAGGCCAAACTTGTGAACTCAATCAACAAACCTTTGCATATGCTTCATATGGATCTATTTGGTCTTATAAATGTTAAGAGCTTAATGAAAAAGTCTTATTGCCTAGTTGTCACTAATGACTTTAGTAGATTTTCTTGGGTATTCTTTTTGGCCACTAAGGATGAGACTAGTAGGATATTAAAGACCTTCATAACAGAAATAGAAAATCAACTAGACCATAAAGTAAAAGTTATCAGATGTGACAATGGAACTGAGTTCAAAAATAGTGTAATGAATCAGTTCTGTGAAATGAAGGGGATTAAGAGGGAATTCAGTGTTGCTAGGACTCCTCAGCAGAATGGTGTTGCTGAGAGGAAGAATAGAACTCTGATAGAGGCTGCAAGAACTATGTTAGTTGACTCTAAGTTACCAACCACCTTTTGGGCTGAAGCAGTTAATACTGCTTGCTATGTGCTAAATAGGGTCTTAGTCATTAAGCCTCATAACAAGACACCTTATGAACTTATTCGTGGAAGACCTCCACTGATAGACTTCATGAAACCTTTTGGGTGTCCTGTTACCATCTTAAATACCAGGGATCATCTAGGCAAGTTTGATGAAAAAGCTGATGAGGGATATTTTGTTGGATACTCTGTGATTAGTAAGGCTATGAGAGTGTTTAACAAGAGGACCAGGATAGTTGAAGAGACCTTAAACATTAGATTTCTTGAAAATGCACCTAATGTGAAAGGAAATGGACCAGACTGGCTTTTTGATGTTGATTCTTTGTCAAAATCTATGAACTATGTGCCAGTTATTGCAGGAAATCAAACTAATGGTATTGCAGGAACCAAAGATAACATTGTTGCAGGTCAAGCTCAAAAGGAAAAAGAACTTGAACAAGAGTACATCTTGATACCTTTCTGCACAACTGATCCATTAATCTCTCGAGGTCCTAAGGATAGTAAGGAAGATGCTGGAATGAAGCCTACAAAAGTGAATGAAAGTGGAGCTTCTGATAAAGGTGAGGAGGATGATCAATGACACAAGAAGTGAGTTTGAAAGGCTACTTCAACAGGAAAAGCAGACTGAACATCCTAACATAACTAATAGTATTAATACTGTTAGTACACCTATTAGTACTGCTGGACCATCACTTGATAATACTGTTGGACCATCACTTAATAATATTGCTGGAACCATTGATAGTGCTACTAATGCATTTGAGGAACATCTTTTTGCATGATTTTCTCCTTTCAAAAATGCATCTGCTCTTCCACATGTTCCAAATGCGTTCTCAATTGATGATACTGGAATTTTTGGTAATGCTTATAATGATGTGGAAGAAGAAGTTGACATGGACAATATAGATACATCTTATACAGCTTCTGATGTCCCTTTCACAAAATTCCTTAAAGATCATCCACAAGAACAAGTGATTGGAAGTCTAAAAACACCTGTACAGACAAGACACATGACCAAGATAAATAAAGAACATGGTTTGATTTCCTCAGTTCACAAGCTTAGGAGAACAAATCACAAAGACTTTCAAAATTGTATGTTTGCCTATTCTCTCTCTCAAAAGGAACCCAAGAAGGTGATTCAAGCTTTGGAAGATCCAAGCTGGGTAGAAGCAATGCAGGATGAGCTTCTACAATTTAAACTGCTAAAAGTTTGGACTTTGGTTGATTTACCTAGAGACAAGTGGGCAATTGGTACTAAATGGGTTTTTAGAAACAAAAAGGATGAAAGAGGCATAGTGGTGAAGAACAAAGCTAGACTGGTTGCTCAAGGATATACTCAAGAGGAAGGTATAGATTATGATGAAGTTTTTGCACCAGTAGCAAGGATTGAAGCTATAAGACTATTTCTGGCTTATGCTTCCTTCAAAGGTTTTGTAGTCTACCAAATGGATGTCAAGAGTGATTTTCTATATAGAAAGATAGAAGAGAAGGTATATGTCTGTCAACCTCCTGGTTTTGAAGATCCAAACTTTCCAGATAAAGTCTACAAGGTTGAAAAGGCTCTTTATGGACTACATCAGGCCCCAAGAGCATGGTATGCGACATTGTCAACTTATTTGTTGGACAATGGTTTTCACATGGGTCAAATTGATAAAACATTATTCATTAAAAGACATAAAAATGATATCCTGCTAGTACATGTTTATGTTGATGATATCTGTTGGGAATTATATTTGAATTGATAAGACAAAACACGAATGAAACAAGATAGAAACAAAAGGACCAAAGTCGCCATTGTGTGATTCTACAAGATGTAGGAGAAAATAAAGATTTGGTCAAAAAGAGATAAAGATGAAGAGATAAAGATTTGGTAAAATCACTTAATATCTTTTAAATAAGTTTCCATGTAATGCCTTGACTCTTATGCTATAAAAGGATGGTCTAGGAATATTGTTTTAGTATCCAGAAAAGTTTGTTGTTCTAAATGAGGAGTCGTCTAAAACAAAAGTGTATGTGTACAAGTTATGTTAGGTAGCATAGTTAGATAGTTAGTAGATTTGTATAGGACATTATGTTTTAGTTAGTTTAGCCTCAAAGGATCATTTGATCGTGGGGATATATGAAAATAAAAAAAAATAAGAAAACATTGAAGTACCTCTGATATTTCTGTTTTCATTATTCCGCTATGCTTGTTTATAATCATTGTTACTATATCTAGATGAGACTTAATAACGAATCTAAGGGTCATAAAGATCTCCACAATTGGTATCAGAGCCACGTGGCTCTCGATATCTATGATTGTTCAAGGTTTTTGTTGATGTCGACTTTATAAAGAAAAGATGTGTCGAAGTTTCTGTTGTGGAAGGTTTTTTGTTTAAATGTTCCTAAAAGTTTTAAAGGCTCGTATTTTGGATTATTGTTAGAATTGGTTAGATGAAGGTTTGTTTTATGACCTATTTAAAGTTGAAGTGGAATTATTTAGGTTTGTGTTTTATCATACCTTTTAGGAGGAGGTAACTTGTTCGTGCTTATAACGTTGTGACGAAGACTTGACGAATCTAAGCTAAAAGGGTTGTGTGATTTTTCTTATGCGTGCTCATATGCTCACATTTGCTATCACTTGAATATGTGTATCATAGAAATGAGGATTTTGCAAGAGATTGTGTTCTACTTATATTTTGGTCTTGGTATTGAGTTCGAAGTCGCGGTGGATACACAAGAGATTCTTTCATCTTCAGCAGACCCAATAGAGATAAAATCTTCATCTGACCTCTTAATCTTCTCATACAAAGCTTGTACTTCCTCAAACTTCTTGATTTTCAATTCAGCATGCTTGAAGTTTCCTACATGCTTCAAGTAGGTCATCATTTGATTTCTCAGTTGATTCTTGGTTGGTGGTCTGTTCCTGATGGCCTCTGATCTCTGTTGAGCAAGGAATTTTCTTTGAGCAGCAATTGTGTCATGAAGGAACTTTGCTCTTTCTTCTATTGTAAATTGCTCTCTTTCTTGTTCTTGAAGCTTCTCAGCAAGAAGTCTATCTGCCTCAATCCTTGCCTTTATATCATCAAAATTTCTTATGAGAGCTTCATTGGTAGCTTTTTCTTCAGCTATTCTGTTTCTTTCCTCTTCACCTTCCCACTCTTCTTGTATTTTCCTAGCCATCTCTTCATCACTTTCAAGCTGTTTAAACTTCTTCTCAACTTCAGGAATACCATCAGATTCACTTTCAGATTCATCCTCCTCTTCAATTTTCTTCTTTCCTTTGTCTTTTGGATCAATTTTTGGAAGAGGCTTTAATGTCAGAAGTGATCTTGTAGAGGTAGGTCTAGGTCTGTCAGTTTCTTCAATATCCTTCAACTCTACACCTTTCTCCTTTTCTCTAGAAACTGCTTTGGCTTGACTCATGTTGAGAAGAACCTTAGCTATTGTTTCATCATCTCCAAATATTGTAGAAGTAGGTGTTTGAGTGGCTTGAGTAGCACTTCCTTCTTCAGTACCTTTTCTTTTCCCATCAGTGCTTTCAATTTGCTCTTTAGTACCTTTATTTTGTTCATCGGTACCTTCAATTTGCCTGTCAGTACTAACTTTGGATCCATCAGTACTAACTATTGGTCTGTCAGTACTAACTTTCTCCTTGTCGGTACTAACTGCCTCCTTGTCAGTACTAAGTACATCTTCAGTACTAAGTATATTCTCATCAATCTCCTTGTCTTCATCCACTATTTCTCTTGTCCTCTCCACATCCTGAGCATTCTCTGTGTCCATATGATCAACTGTATCTTCAGGAATCTCATCAAATAGAGGATCTCTTTGAACTGATGATTCACCTTTAGCAAACTTCCTCCCTTATTTGGATACAGACTCTTTGTGCACCCTTTGTTTCTTTGAGAAGCTCTTTCTTGTCAATCTTTGCTTCAATGAGATACTTTTTAGCCATGCTCTATGGTGTTTGATGACAGGTTTAGCTTGCTTCTTGAGCTTTGTGATCTGAGCCTTCAAGTGTTGTATTTCTTTGGCTTGATCTAAAACCTATGCACATAAAGAGAGACAAAGATCATAGACACCTTGGAGTGTCATTTCACCCTCATTCCCTGAAATGGATTTATCACTGGATAAATGACCTCCAAGATTCCCACCAGAACTTTCTGGAATAAAATCAGGAATGATAGTAGAAGGTGAAGGTCTAGGGGATGGGTCAGTCTGTGGCTCAATAGGTACTTCACTAGTGTGAGCAGGAGAGGAGTCGGTATGTGGCTCAATAGGTACTTCACTAGTGTGAGCAGGAGAGGGTATAGGTTGTGCTTCAAATGGTCTTTCTGAAGGAGCACCCTCATCCTCAGTTGGTTGTACCAACATAGAAGCAAATAAAGGGGTGACTTTCCCTGAGAAATATTTTGGCCCATCTAGGATAACCAAGAAAGAGTTGAGTACTGAGTTTGAAAAGCTGATGCATGATAAGTTCTAAATGAGTTCTATGGGAGAACTTACTTTCTTTTTGGGACTTCAGGTTCAATAGAAGAGTGATGAAATCTTTATTAGCCAAGACAAATATGTGGCTGAAATATTGAAAAAGTTTGATTTTGCAACTGTAAAAACAGCAAGCACTCCAATAGAGACAAATAAGGCTTTGGTTAAAGATGAAGAAGCTGAAGCTGTAGATGTTCATTTATACAGATCAATGATTGGATCATTGATGTATTTAACAGCTTCTAGGCCTGACATAATGTTTGTTGTGTGTGCATGTGCAAGGTTCCAAGTTACACCAAAGACTTCACATCTTCATGATGTGAAGAGGATCTTTAGATACTTGAAAGGTCAATCCAAATTGGGTCTTTGGTATCCTAGAGATTCACCATTTGACTTGGAAGCTTTTTTAGATAGTGATTATGCTGGTGCTAGTCTTGACAGGAAATCCACAACAGGAGGTTGTCAATTTCTTGGCAAGAGACTGATCTCATGGCAATGCAAGAAGCAGACAATAGTTGCCAACTCTACTACTGAGGCAGAGTATGTTGCTGCTGCTAATTGCTGTGGATAGGTGCTTTGGATCTAAAATCAAATGCTTGATTATGGGTTCAACTTCATGAACACCAAGATTTATATTGATAATGAAAGCACCATTTGTATTGTGAAGAATCCAGTGTTTCACTCCAAAACTAAGCACATAGAGATAAGGCACCATTTCATCAGAGATTCTTATGAGAAGAGGTTGATTCAAGTGATCAAGATTCACACAGACTATAATGTTGCAGATCTTCTCACTAAAGCATTTGATGTTAGCAGGTTTAACTTTCTAATTGCTAGCATTGGGTTACTTAATCTCTGAAGTATTGTTTGAGTTGAGGTTTAACAGTTCATAACTTTTATCCATGGGTTATGCATAAATATGGATCCTCATGAATTATTACATGTCTATCTAGTCTTTTCTAGTGTGCTTGTAATGAATAGAGGCATGTTGTTGTATAATTATTGAAGACAGAGTTAAAACTGTTAAGGAAAATATTAATACTGCTAAGTATAATTAGTACTGCTAGTTATACTTAAGACTTCTAGTTAAAAATGTTAGTCATAATTAAAACTGTTAAACAAGAAAATACTTTGGACTGTGTATTTTTGGTTTTGGACTAACATTTGCAGGCTAAGCATATTGAGTATCTGGTATTGAATTGAGGGGAGGCTAATGATGTCAATATGCAGTCAAGTATTGATGGAAGGATATGCAACATCAAACAAAAGTATGTGCTGAATCAAACACCTAGGCAAATCAAAAGAGGTCGGGACACCAAGATACCTCAGTCTAGTGGTCCCCCTGAAAAAGGTTGGTGATAAGGCTGTCCATAAGGAGTTGGGTGACAGAATGGAAAGGGCTGCCACTACTGCTTCTAGCTTAGAAGCAAAGCAGGACAGTGGTAACATAAATTAAGACCCAATCTATGGCAACACTTAATGAGCCAAGTCCTTAGGGAATTGGTTCACGTAGTGGTCCCAGGTGCCAAGATACCATATTGGGAGAGGGGTGAAGATGCTCAAACTAGGTTTGAGACTACATCTAAATAGTCCAATGATCCACCTCTCTTAAAAGTTAACACATTTGGAAGTGGGGAGGACAGTATGTAACTAATGGAATTGATGGCACATTATATAAAACTGTCTGCATTGGTTAGCTCAAAAGAAATGAGAGATTCTGTGTGCCTAAAAATAGAAAGAGAGATGTGAGTATGAAAAACAGACAGAGAGTTTCAGTGAGAAAAAGAAATGAGAGATATTGTGAGATAAAAAATAGAAAGAGAGCTTGTGAGAATCTAAGTCTATGATGAAAATGCTTGTTGGAACAACATTGAAATTTATACTGCTAGGCATATTTTAATGCTGTTAGGTAAAGTTAATATGGCTAGGCTTAAAGTTAGTACTGTTAGGCTAAAATTAGTACTGCTGGATAACCGTTAGTACTGTTTGATGCATAACAGAATTTCTGATTAATTAAATATCCGTTGAGATATTTCCGCCAACAACTTGCTCATAGAGGTCTATGATTTGGAAAATTTCTGATATTTCTTTCTCTTATAAGATTTATTCCTTATAAAGATTCAATCTTATTAAGCCGGTCAAATCAAAACCCTAGGCGCTCTCTATAAAATCTTAATTAACCTTATCAAACTCTCATATTCTCATCATCAAACATAAACCCAGAACCCTTATCATAACTTAATCAATCATGGCTAATTTGGAATTCTGTGATACCCACAACATGGTCGCTTTCTTGAACAAATCAGAGGGAAGTGAAGATTTTCATCAGATAATTAATTTTCTCACTATAATTCATATCAAGTATGCCCTTATAGAAAATCCTACTATCTATACTTCACTCATTCAATAGTTTTGGGAAACTGCCTTTGCAAGCACATCAGAGAATGAAGAAATGGAGATAACTGCTACCATTGATGGAAGAGTCAAGACTATTACTCAAGCATCAATAAGAAGGCATCTCAAGCTAGAAGATGCTGATGGTATTAGTTCACTATCTAATACTGAATTTTTTGAGCAACTTGCTCTTATGGGGTATGCATCTAATTCTGACAAGTTGACCTTCCAAAAGGGTCACTTTTCACCTCAATGGAGAATCTTAATACATACTATTCTTCATTGCTTAAGTCCTAAGAAGACTGATTGGGAGCAGTTCAGTAGCAACATAGCAACTGCTATCATTTTCTTAGCAACAAATAGGACTTTTAACTTTTCTAAGATGATTTTTAATGGTATGCTGAAAAACTTGGACAGTAGGTCAAAATGATTTGAATATTCTTGATGTATCCTAGATTCATTCAAATCATTTTGAACAAGCACAAAAGACACCTTCTCCCTCAAAAAAGAACTTATTTTGCTCCTACCCTCATACAAAAACTATTCAGCAACATGAGAAGGGTTTCCAAGGGTTATATTGGGGTAGACATTCCACTATTTCCAACTATGCTCACTACACATGAGTCATCTCCTTCTAGAATAACATCTTCACCATCCTTATCACCCAAACACATCCATTCACATCTCAACAACCACCTACACCACCATTCATGCAAACTATCCATGATGCAGAAGAACCTGCTACTATGCCCCATGATTTATCTCAACCAAGGGTTCAATCACTTGGCAGTAATGAGGGTAGTTTGACACTCAATGAATTAACGGTTCTTTGTACAACATTGTCCAAGAAGGTAGAGGATTTGCAAAATGACTTAAAGCAGACAAAATTGACATATGGTGCTGCTTACACTAAGCTCATTATGAGGGTCAAGAAATTGGAGCACAAGGTAAAGGCAAGCAAATCTAGAAGAATGGCAAGAGTGATTATCTCTGATAACGAGGAAGATTTAGAGGATTCTTACAAACAGGGGAGGATAATAGCTGAGATTGATCAAAATCCTTCTATTTCATTGGTACAAGATGAAGGAACTTCATGGATTCAAGAGGATGCTAAGACTCAAGGGAGGACTAGTAATGAAACTAAGATACTGTTAGAACAAGAAGAGTCTACTGAACTAGTGGAAGATCCTGGTAGTGGTGAAAAGGGTGAAAAAGAAATTAGTATTGTTGAGGTACTAGTTAGTACTGTCATTCTTGAAAGATAAGTTTATATCAGAAGGAGTGCAGAAAAGATAAAAGATAAAGGAAAAGCTATCATAAAAGATGATGAATCTGTTCAGAAGAAGACAAAGAAGCAACTAGAACAAGAAAGACTTGGGTGTGAAGAAGCTATTAGACTGTAAGAACAGATGAAAGAAAGAAGAAAGACAAAGGATTGCTAGGGATGCAGAAATAGCTAAACAATTACAAGAAGAGATTGATATAGCAAGGCAAGAACAAGAGAAGTATGATCTAGCACAAGCCTTAGAATTGTAAAAGGAGTTCGATAAAAGTAAAGAAGATGTGGCTAAAACTACTCAAGCTCATGATATTGATTGGAGTGATCCTGTTGTGCTCAGATATCATGCACAACAAAATAGATCTTTCTTTAAAGCTAAAGTAATGAAGAACATGTGCGTGTATTTAAAGAATCAGGGAGGATATAAGCAGAGTCATTTCAGAGGGATGAGCTATGAAGATATTAGACCTATATTTAAAAGAGTATGGGATCAAAATCAAGCTTTTGTACCTAAGGATTCTGAATTGAAAAGGAAGTGATGAAGAGACCTGGATTTGATCTTCAACAAAAGTAACCTGCTGAAGAAGAAAAGCTACAGAAAAATGATGACAGTAGTAAGCCATCTGGAGGCAGTAGAAAGAAAACACTTGCCAAGAAAAGAGCAAGTGAAAAGCAAAGTGAAGAAGGTGTAAAAAGGCAAAAGATGGAAGATGATATAGAAAATGAAGAACTTAAAGCTTATTTGGATATAGTTCCAGGAGAAGAACTTGCTATGGATGTTGAGTCTTTGTCTACTAAGTATCTAATAGTTGATTGGAAGACACATATCCTGACAGAAAATTTTATGTATTACCAAATCATCAGGGCAGATGGAAGTTTTAAGAATTACA